>SMGU01005345.1:0-13068 GCA_004348175.1 Puccinia novopanici
ATGTCTTGCAGACCCACCCTTATGTTCCTCGGCAACCCTTACTTGCCAACCTTTATGTACAACTTAATTATCTCTTCTGTTTCATCAAAAACCTCTCAATCACACCGGTGCTCAATCATATGGTCATTTTCTTTTGGCCATCTTAACTTGGACAAAAATGTAAGAACAAAGCGGGCGCATTATTTTAACTTGCAGCCACATTAACAGTATCACATCTTCAAAGTAGCAACAAGTGAAAGGTTTTCCTATAAGACAAAATTGCAAGAACCAAGACCCCAAACTGAAAGACCTGTTTGAAAATGTACATTTTTGTAGCCCCACAGTAGAAAAATACAACAATATAACAGCAATTACAATCAATGTATAGAAATATAAATAGATAAAATGAATACTATTACAAAAGCAGCAATAATCAAATAAGAGGCTCCTGTTCCTCATTTTCTGCAGGGTCAGGCTCCACATTGCCAGAGTCCCATATTTTGTCCTCTTCAATCAGCCCCTCTGCCGGTGGTTTGATTTCAATATCCTCAAAAGTTAAATTTTCCAAGGCGTCATCAATTGTGCGGATATCATGCTGTGTAAGACCATCTTTTATTGGTCCAATTGCATCAAACCATGGATGCTGGGCCTTTGTGTGTTGACTCCAAGTTTGTTTCCAAAGTTGTTCCACATCACTCATCCACCCAATCATGAGACGCTCATGATTCAGCAACTGGACCTTGATTTTGCCCCAAAGCAATCATCGTTTTCCTTTCATTGGGAAGTTCTTCAAGATGTTGGAGAATTGGTTGGAATTATCAATTGGTTCTTGTGCTGCGACCTCCAATTTGCCAATGGTAGCAACAAGCAGATTGTGATATTCACAAGCCCAAGTTAATGCTTGGTCAAGTTCTTGAGTAATCAATTCAACTTCCTCCTCAACTCAATCAAGGAAAAACACAGATCTTATCCCCCTCCTCACATTGTGAGAACTCCTTTTGGGATGGGTGGCAGTCCTGCAAGGGGGAAATAACAGAGGTGATATTCAAGTATTTATGAAATATTACAACTGATATGGGTGGTTTGAAAGACCTGCCCCTCTATGTACTACACAAGAGCTAACACAACAAATTTATTTATTTATTGTGGCTGACTAATGTTAGAGAAACTATGTGTAGTAGTCTCTAATCAGACTCACATCAACTTTTCCTTATATATGGATAATACAGCAGACTCTTATAGTGGATAAGGAAATATGTGAGTGGATGAGTTTAGGATAAAAGATGTTCAGACTAGTAGAAACTGATGGAAGTGGAAATCTTTTTAGGGTTTAATGTTTTGTTGTGGTAAGATGATAAGGAAAAGTGTGAGTGGATGATGATAAAGAAGAAAAGTGTGAGTGGATGATGATAAAGAAGAAAAGTGTGAGTGGATGATGATAAAGAAGAGTGAAATAGAGAAGTGAGTTATTTTTATGGGGTTTTGTGTTTTATGTATAACTGAAGGAAACCAATACTAATATAAAGGTGGAATATTCAGGCTTTATATCCCCTTCCTTAACCTTTAGTCAAGAGGGATACCTGGTATAAAGGTAGGAAAGGTTTCCTGATTGGTCAGAGCTGAATCATGCCATCTGATTGGTCAGAACATGATGACTGAAAATAAATGAGCTGAACCGTGAATTGTGATTGGCCAGAACTTGATAACTGAAAAAGTGAGCTGAACCGTGAGTTGTGATTGGTCAGAACTTGAGGACTGGAAATATGTGAGCTGAACCATGAGTTGTGATTGGTCAGAACTTGATGAGTGAATCCTGCAAGCTGATTGGTCACAACCTCATGGCTGAAAGCTGAATCCTGATTGGTTGATACTAATTATGTACTTCTAAACTACTAATTATGTACTTATAAACTATCAATTATGTACTTATAAGCCTACTATCTACTATATATTTAGACTATGTAATATGTATTTAGAATATGTGTTTATCTAACCAAACTATGTACTATACTATAATTATATTCTAAATAAATTCCACTGGGTAATACTAGTCAAAAGGGGTTCCACTGAGTAAAAACTGGGGCTCAGAGAATTCATATGGAAAAAATATGATAAAATATATCTAAAAATATGGGATATGGGGTGGAAAATTGATCCTTTATCATATTTGATACTTGAAACCTAATTAGACCACCACAACGTTAGGATCCAATACCCATGGGGCTCAAGCATGATAAAAGTGGCCATCGTTCCAGAGAGGATTGTCCAAGTCAATCTTCAGAAAGTTGGCAAATGACAGGTCTTGATTCTTGGGGAGTAGGAGTTGTTGAGGGTTGGATTTTGTCAAGTAGTCCTTCCGATGCTGGTTGAAAATTTTGATACATTTCTCTACGGGGGCCTCCCAATGCTTGATTGCAAGTATATTTTCTTTGAGTCACGTACCAAGGATGTTTCCAGAATGGGTGTTCATGAGTGGCTGCGCCCTCTCGGCTCAAGCCTCAACTGCCTGCAAATAAAGGTCAGACTTGGCCTTCCATAGCAAAGTCAACAAGCCAAGCTCAGTGGTCCGCATGCCTCAAAGTTCTTTGTAATTCGTCCCAATAGCTGCTGCAAGCTTCTTTTGCAAATCTACCTTCTCCTTTATCACTGTCAATATCTCATTCAGCTCAAAGAACGTGGCTGGCCAGCCTCCATGCAACACTCAGTCCCTGAAAAGCATATTGATCAGGCCATGGGTGTCACATTAATAATGGATATATATTGATGTACATACCTATACAACTTCAGGACTTCCTCATTTTGGAGAAATTCAGCTAGTCTCTTCGTGGACAGATCTTCATCTTCCTGCTGAAGAGCAACACAGACTTGATCATCCCATTGTGAGCAAAAGACTTGAATGGAGTAGTTTGTTTTGCCATTTTCGTGGGGATTGCGCATTGGACACAAGGTGGTGATGATTTCCTTTTCGACATTGCCCCGCGTATAAGCGCATTATCAAATTTTTTGCCAAGCCATGATGCTGTCAAGAAAACAAATCGTGTCAGTTCAAAAAAAAAAAAAAAAAAGAGCATAACAAGCTGCCAGGCGCATACTGACCTAGATCACCGGTGAGTCCCTGCGAGAAAATTGTATGTGAAAGGTGTGTGTGTGATATGTTAAGTCCCAATATTGAATATAGTAGAGAGTATGGGATGACATCATTGAAGGATGGCCACGTTCCGCGCTGAGATCTTTGGGGCTGGGGGCTTGCAGCTGACACATCCGCAACCACGTTACACAGAAGAACCAGGAGGAGACACGAGAGCGCATAACGAGGATTAGAGCAGGAGGGAGAAGGGACGAGCGACGATGGAAGCGAAGAGCAGCGGGGCGAGGATGGAGGTGATACTACTGGGCACAGGCAAGTGACTCTCAGATGAGCGGATGGGGGCGCTGCGATAGGAAATTCTGACATGGGAGAGAGGATGATGATGGGACAGGGACCTCGGGGCAGGTGCCGTCGATCGTATGTCTGACGGAGGGGGGTGGCGAAGGGTGTCGATGTTGTTGCGGGACAGGGGACCGGAAAGACCAGCGCCGGAACACGTCGGCGCTGGTGCGCATCCATCCGGCCCCCGTCGTCGCCGTCGCCCAAAAGCTCCCCCACCCCCACCCCCACCCCCACCACCACCAGGTCACTCGCAACATCCTCATCGACGTCGGAAAGAGCTTCTGCGAGGCCGCCCGCGAACATTTCCCTAAACATCGCATCCGTAAACTCGACGCCGTCCTCCTCACTCACCCCCAGTGAAGCCCCCTTTCTTCCTCTCTCTCTCCTCTCCTCCCGCTTGCGTGCCATGTCGTTAATCGCCTCCTTCTTTCGCCTTTCAAAGCGCGGATGCCGTCGTGAGTCTTTTTTTTGTGATCCCCGTCTTCCCGTCTTCCGCAGTTGACCGAGGATTTGTTCCATGGCCGGGGATGGCAGAACGGGCTGGATGATTTGCGCGGTAAGTGAGCCTCCCAGCCGCCATATGAGTGGAGAAAGAAGACGACTAAGAAGACGAGGAAGGGGATGTTTGTGGGATGGTAGCGTGGACGTTAGGGGGGGCGATCCAAGCGACGATTGCGATCTATTGCAACGCGTACACGCACGGCGAGATCGCGCGGATGTACCCCTACATGGTAGACAGTCACGCGCGGACCGGCGGTGCGTTCTTTCTTTTTGCGACTCAGGCTAGCTGTTGTTTGACACGATTGCGGGCGGTGCGGCTAGGCGGCGACGTGCCTCAATTCACCTGGCACATCTTGCGGGACGGGGAGGCGTTTGATCTGTTTGGCATTGAGATCCTGCCTCTAGCGGGTCAGTTCTTCCCCGCAATCGTCCGTCGCTGAAGGCCACACTGAAGCGCCTCTGACACTCACTCGACGCATCCCTGATGGGTGTGTGTTAACCCAACGAGCAGTACACCACGGCAAGTTTTTTGAGACGAACAGGGCAGACAGGCCGTATCTATGCACGAGTTATCTGCTGGACGGGAGTGTGTACTACGTGTCGGATGTGTCGGCGATACCGTCGGAGACGCTGGCGCAGCTGGAGCAGCGACTCGCGGTGCAGAAGCCTACGTCTCCGACGAGCGACCAGCAGAAGGTTGGGTTGCAAGTCTTGATCATCGACACCCTGCGGCTGCTGCCCCATGCCTCGCATTTCGGCATCGCCCAAGCCATCCACTTCGCCCGGAGGCTGCAACCCGTGCGCACATACCTCATCGGCTTCACGCATCGAGTCTCGTCAGTTGATCCTGCAGCTGCCCTCAAGAAGCTTCCGAGACGACGCTAATATAATGCTTTCCTTTTTTGGTCCGCTGATCATCAAGACACGATTGTTGGACCTACTGTTGCCAGGCGATCAGTCAGGGCCGACCATCGTCCGCCTTCGATCCCTCCCCATGCACCCACGTCTACCCGGAGCAGCATCGCCCACATCCACCCGCCCCGGAGTTGCTGAAGAAGGGCATCGTCGAAGATTACGATTGGTTCACCGCCCGGGCCCTCCGGCTCATCGAGGCGAACCCCCCTTCTTCTTCAGCCCCACATCCTGACCACCAGCCGCCCTGGGTAAGACCTGGCTTCGACGGCTTGGTCATCCACACTAACCCCCTTTCCTCCGCCGTCCACGACTCGTTCTATACTTGACCTCTCATGTGTGTTATACATCACTCTTGTGTGCGACCCAACCTATCGCAATTTAATATGATTCCTTTTTTTCAACTATATAAGCAAAAAAAGAGCCGAAGCAACACTTGACTAAAACGAAGAGAGAAAAAAAAATATACAAACAACTTGTTTTTTTTTTTTTTTGGATAATGGATGATTCTTTCGGGGAAAGAAGTTTGGAGAGGAGAGTTTTCTTTTTTGTCGGAGGAGAAAAAGAAGGTTACGAGGTAGGTTTCTTCTTCTTTGTGTCGTCAACAAACACGATATTGTCGTCAGGGATCTTGCCGTTGCCAATGATATCGGCGAACTTGCCGTCGGTGGATTCGAACAAATCCAAGACCTAGAGATAGAGATATACGGAAGGCCAGCAATGAGCGAGCGAAAGGATGATGCAGTGTTTGGGGAAGGGGGTTACCTCATCTGAGACGTCACCCTGGATGACGATTTCGTCGTCGCCTTGGTTGTTTTTCGTTACGGAGGCACCGGTGGCGAATTTGTTAGCGAACAACTTGGCGAGTTTTTTCAAGTCGACGCCTAAGCGAGAGCAGAAGGGGGAGATGAGCAGGGGGAGGAGTAGGAGTAGTAGTAAGACAGGGGGAAGGAGACGGACCGAAGAGATGGAGGCCATGGACGGTGGTGATACGTTTGCGTTTAGTGCGCTCGATAGTTTTGACGGTGACTTTGTGGTTCTTCTTCTGGGCCAAGATGCGGGAGGCTTTGGCGTCTTCCTTGGCCTCCTTGCGGAGGGCCTCTGTGTCGTCGGTCTTGAGTTGCTGGTCGGCCAGGCTCAGCTTGTCCGTGCCCTCCACCAGCGGCCCCGGCCCGTAGAGCCGCTCGTATAGCCCCGAATCGTGCTCCTGCAACCACTTCTTGCATCTGGTCTTCCTCTCGTCAATTCTTTCCGCCCCATCGTGTCTGTCTGTCTGTATGTGTGTGTGTGTTCCACTCACTTGGAGATGCTGGCTCCATACTCGCAGTATTCCGGCGGGAAGCTGCAGACTGGGCGGTCGAGTGAGGTCCGACAGAGAAGGTCAGCCAGAGAAGACGGAGAGGCGGTGTGTGAGGGAGGGGACATACTCTGGCAGTAGGAGGGGAGGATGGGATGGATGCAGGGTTGTTCCGGGTCGGCCGCAGCGGGAGTGTTGTTCTGGTCGGAGTTTGACATGGTGGTTGGTTGGTTGCACGTTCTGTCCGAACCCACACTCCACTCCACTCCGAATCCAGCATGGTAAACAACCCTCCCCCTCATTCTTCATCCGCAATGCCCATCCGCTGCTGCTGACTCTGTTGGCATCGGACTGCAGTCGGCCCTCTTCAACTTCCAGTCGCTCCTGCTCGTCATCCTTCTGGTCATCTGCACCTGCACCTATCTGCGCGCAACCGCACCCAGCCTCATCGACCGGAACAAGAACGGGTAACATTCACACCACTTCCTTTTCCCAAACAAAAACAAGAGAGAGAGAGTGTCCCCCAGTCGCACTGACCCTTCCGTCCTTGCTCCCCACCAACAGGGTGTTCGGACTCTTCTGGAAATTCGCTCGCATAGGTCTGCTTGGGTTTGACTAGAGGATACCGCTTCCTGGAGACGAGACTGACCACGCCTTCCTGCTCCCCACAAAAACAATATACTTGCCTTGCTTCCGGACCATTCATCCTCGCTCGACAGGCGAACGACTCTCGCCCTATGTCGCCATCGCCTGCGTCACCATGGCTGGCGTCATCGGTCCGTCCTGCCCCCTCTCCTTCTGATCCCCTCATCCCTGCTAACCTGTCTTTTTCCTCTCCCTTCTCCTTGTCCTCTCTTACAGTTATCGGCTAACTTTTAACCTTAAACTCTTGTACCTATATCTCGGCCGAATGAAAGAAAAAAACTAGAAGCAAGGAGCGAAGTTTGCCTTATCTTTGCCTGTTATATGTGTGTAATTGTGGCGATAAAAGCCAAAGAATTCTCAGGCAAAACACAAGTTGTCGATTCAAGAGATGGTACATGGATATATTTGCCTCGGTGCTTGAAAGGGATGTCATAGAGGAAGCCGGGTCTTATGTTCTTCCAAGAGAGCCCATTTCTATGTACTTTTGTTTTCATGGTCGATTGGGAGAGTGGGGACAGGGAATGGTGTCTCTCGAGTCAGGAGCCGTGTGAAATGGCACGCAACGAGACAGATTCAAGAGAGGAGCAGACGACGCAGTTGGGTGAGACCAGAGCGCCAAGCTGTTTGAAGAAGTTGATCGAAAAAGGGGGGGAGGATGTCGCCTTTTTTTTCTTTTTTTTTTTTGAGTGTGTTCAGACCGTCGAGAGGGAAAAATTTGGCGAGGAGTATGGTTAGGCTATTAGAGGAGTGATTTGACCGAGTCAAAGCCGAGCGCCTTGAGCAAGCCGACCGAGTACTCTGTGCATTGTTTGAAGTTGCGCTCAAAGCCGTCCTATTGAAAAAGATCAAGAGTGCGTCAATGTCCAGTGCCACAAGAGATGGATGGTCATCAAAACTAGGAGTGATGTTACGTTGGAGCCGTAGTCTGTTCAGAGTTGGGACGCTTCGTCAGTGTTGGTGCTGCGGTTGGTTCTAAGGTCCTGTGACTTTCCGGGGAGCTTACAGGGGTCTTCGACGATGCCGCCGTCGCCGAATTCGCCGAAGAGTTTGACTGGAGGCGGATGGGGGATGAGCGAGTATAGCTGGAAGAGCAGGAGAGTGGGAGGCCAACAGACCTTGGGCGGTGGAGTTGGAGGGTTGGAGGTGGCGCAGGTTGCGGAGGTTGGAGGGGTCCATGGCGAGGATGTAGTGGAAGGTAGTGAAGTCATTGGGCGCGACTTGTTGGGCTGTTGAGTTGGCGGTGACGCCATGCTTCTTGCAGACCGACACGGTCCTGAAAGGGGAAGGCGTCGGTGTGTGTGTGTGTGGTGTTCCTCCTCGGACGGTGTCTTCTGGCTCACCTGGGATCCGAATGGTCGCCGACATGATAGCTGCACACAATCCCGATCGGGGTCAGCGGGATGACGGCCTCTTGAAATGTCTTCTTTTGTTCATGAAGAGGCCAAGTGGCGAGAGAACTCACCCCGCCGTGCCCGCACTCGCGATGGTTCCGAACCGGTCTTGCAGTCCATTGAGGGTCACCAGATGGCGAAACACAGCCTCGGCCATGGGCGAACGACAGATGTTGCCTATATCATCATCTCCCAGCAGGATAAAATTAACCCTTTCTCAGTTTCTAGCAGAAGCTCACAGGACGTACTTACCCAAACAGACGAATAAGACCGAGGTTTTGCTCGCGCTGCTGCTGCTGCTGCTCATCGTGCGTCTTCTGGATTGGTTAGCGTGACAAAGGCCTTGAGAAGTGACGGTGGTGCACTGGTGAAATTATTAAGAAGAAGATTGAGAGACTGAAGAAGTTGTCGCAAGTGCGCCGCACATCCCCGGTGGAGATTCGGAGTGTGTCCTCCACCCGACGATCCCCTGCCAAGCACACACTCTCTCTCTCCGATCCGGGTCCTCCCGGCCGCGAGGAAGGTTCGGCACGGTGTCAGCCTTGCACAGGCTTCTCTTATTGGCTAATCCAGCCGCAATGAGCTCCGCTGGAGGGAGGCCCGCTTAAGCAACCTCCGATATCATGGATCCCAGAACTCGCGACTCTTTTGAAGTGCACTCCGTCATCGACTACTGCCTTCTGCAAGAAGAGTCATTGCGCGACCAAGATAATAATCATTCACATTACAATCCGTAAAAACAAGTAGCAGGGAGTACATCCAACGGCATAAACAAGAAGAAGGAGGAAGCGGATAGATGTCAGTCGTCGCGGAAGACGTGATGTGTTAAGATATATTGAGTTGTTGAGCAAGTTGATTAGGAGAGAGAGAGAGAGAGAAAGACAGCGGCCATCAAGACAGCGGACAGAGGGAACGAGCACCGAGGGCGGAAGGAGGAGGAGGACAGCAAGAAGCCCAGCTAGAGAAACAATCTCGAGCTGGGATGATCAAGAAACAGACGGGAGATGAAGAGGAGAGACAATGAAGAGTGAGAGAAGGAAAACGAGATTACTTCGGGTGCATCATCATTAGGGCCATAAATATCGTCGAAGTCCGGGCCGCCGGCCCGTGCTGCTCTGCGGCCTGGCTTTTCTCAGGCGCCGACTTGGGCGCTGCCGCCTGCGGGTTTTCCGGCGCCGACTTCGTCTGGATGGCCTGGTTCTTTTCGGGAGTCGACTTGGTGTCGACGGCCTGGTTTTTCTCAGGGGCCGATTTGGTCTCGGCGGCCTGGTTTTTCTCAGGAGTCGACTTGGCCTCGGCGGCCTGGTTTTTCTCGGGAGCCGACTTGGTGTCGGCGGGATGCTTATCCTCGCCAGCCAGCTTCTTGTCGGCAGCTGCCCCATGCTGGTCTGCGGCCTGGTTTATTGCGGGAGTGGACTTGGTGGTGGTCTCGGAAGCATGCTTGTCCTCGCTAGTCGGCTTCTTGTCAGCAGCAGCAGGCCCGTGCTCCTCCGCTCCAATGTGCTCGATGTCCTCCGCGCCAGCCTTGTCCCCGAAGAGGTGCCTATCCTCATCACCTGCATGCTCCTGCTCCTTAGAGCCTTCCTTCTGGAGATCTCGCGCGTTGATACCGCGCGTCTGGTGAGCGGTCTCAGGGAATGGCTTGCCCTCCCCTTCTTCCGAGTGCTGGCTCTCCGTGTTAGGTTGGCCCACCTTGACCTGCAAGTTCTGGACCAAGGCCTTCGCGCTAATGCCATTACCCTTCTCAGTCGTGTCTTTGGGATTCGTACCGGATTCCTAGTTTCAACCCATGTTTATGTTAGTAAGATCTAGTCGGCTGGAATCCGTCTCGTAGTCCAACAACGAACCTTGGCTTCCTGGCCATTCTTCTCAGTCTGCTTGTTTCCCTGCTCCGTGGCACCCTGTTTCTGCTGCAGAAAAGCTAATCAGTGTCCCCACAGGCCTTACAAGCAAGTGCAACCCCCACAGAATAGCACCAACTCACGTTTTCTGATTCTGGCTTATTGGTCGCTTGGCCACCGGCCTTTTTAGCGGAGGTGCCCGCGTCACTTTCTTGCGACTGGATCAGGAAGACATGGAAGGCTTGTCAGTACGGCGGCCTGTGAAGTCAATTTTTTTTTTGGGAGAAAAGAAGGAAACTCACGATGTCCGCAGCTAGATTGTTAGGTGCTTGCTGTTCCGCTTGTTTTCCGGACTCAGTTTCGGCTGTCTTGGCCTTAGGGAAGCGCCGTAGGGAGTCAGTCTCACTCGGCTGACTCGGGAGGCGGGGAAAAGAATGAGAAGGGAAAAAAGCTGACATTGTGAGCCGAACCCTCGTCTCTTCTTGCGAGCGAGATAGAGCGGGACTCATGTTGGGCTGAGCCCAAGGAGGTCTCGGCCGGTTTCGAGGAGGCCAGGTTGTGTGATGCACCGGCAAGGTGGTTAGGAGCCGGGGCTCCGAGCGAACGAGTGGCCAAACTCAAGGCAACAAGCACGGCAGAGACCGGAAGCTTCTTGAAAGCCATTTTTCGCACACGCTGAGCTTGAACTAAAAAAATGGGAGTGTCGGATCCGGGGTTGCTGGGGGTATATATGTGTGGCGTCGGACGCGTTTCTTAAGGTGATAGGCAGACGCCGGTTTTTTTTCGACTCGTAAGGTGAGGTTACTCTGTGGTCTGGGGGACTATGATCGAGGCTATGAAAGCTTGCGTTATATATGCATCTCCTTGCTGGCTGGCTCTGGACGTGAGGAATGATCCATCCCGAAGCCGGGAGAGCACGTATGCCGTTGATCATGAGGCCGCTCACAACAATGGCGGAATCTCAATGAGAGTTAATAGGGATCTGTTGTGAAGATCTGTTCCATAGTATAACGCGCGGTTGATAGCCCAGCACCCAGCTGGCTCGAGTTTGGGTCACTGAACAAGTTGGTTATCAGGCATGAGCTGCCCGGACTGATCAATTGGTACCATCATCTAACCAAAAGAACGATTCTGATGTTTCTGCGATATAAACCCCGACGGAGATCTGCTCGGCACTTGCTCACAGGTTAACAGTTAGCTGGTGTATGCGCCGATTAGGCCAGGTACGTGGCGAATGTCGCCTCTCCCATCACACACCTACACGGGCGGCGGCGGGAGACGTGAAGTTTACGGCAGTTTTGCTGCCTAAGCGACTTGAATTGACCCAGCAGTGGAGGACCGGGTGTGTACGGCACGCACGTGTTGGGTCACCTGTCCCCTCAGGCACAATCACGGGTGTTGCCCAGTTCAACTCCTAACAGTGCGTATTGTGTGTTTCGATTGTGACAAGCTCTGGGAAGCCAACGAATATTGCCGTGGGGCTCTAACTCAACATTGTCTGCGGCCATGCCCTACAAACGACCGTGACTAGTCGCAGAACGTGACTGATGTAGTGGCAAAATGCCAGTGAATCCTTTTTTTTTTTAAAAAAAAAAAACCTGTTGACCATCAAGCAGTTATCATGAGGGGATTGTAAAAAAAAACCCACCCATTAATACAGTCCGCTTTACGTGTGCTCGACTACAACTTGCCTGCAAAAAAGAAAGGCGGAGCGAAAGATTGGGGCGAACCCCGAACCATAGCAAAGTGCCTCAATCGGAGGCGTAAAAAGACTGGGTGAGATGCTGTGGGTGTTGAGCGGGGTTAGTCGAGCAGGGCGGAGGAAGCAGCAGAAGAAGCTCGGCCGGCCGGCAATTAAGCAGTAAGGAGTGGTACTGCTGGCCAGGTGCAGCGTGAAGCTCATAGCAAGAACCTCGATGAGAGCAGTGGGCTGATCTCGTGGTATCACCAATCAATGCTGACTCAAGTCGACGTTCGCCTCAGAAGCAATGGGCGAGATCTGTAAAGGGTTAACATCCTCAGCGCGAAGGAGTGGGCCAAGGACGCACAGCCAGAGACAGCCGACAAGAGCAACATGAGCGCCAAGGAGTGAGCCAAGGGCGCGCAGCTAGAGGCGGCCGGCGAGGGTGCCGAATTATAAGCGGCACCCACTTGGACATGAAAACGGATCAACACTCCGAATGAGGGAGCCTCCCGTCGGGCCGCACAGCTCCACTGGCCCCCTTGTTCTCGAGAAATTCTCTCGGGGTTTTTTTTTTCTTCCATTCTCATCCGCGCGTTTATGTGCATGCATCCATTCCCTACTCCGGACAAAGGAAGTGGATCGTGGCGCGTAGAGCGCGGGGGTGCTAACTGTGCTAAGCTATCGCTGATTCTGCTGCGGCTCAACTGCCTGGCTGTAACTGCCGCACAGCCCGCCCCATTGTTTCTTTCACCATGGCATCATAGAGCCTGTCTCACGTCACGCTTCCCTTAGAGGGAAACTGACACCTTTTAGCAGCGGCCCTGGCGCCGTGGCCAGGTCGCCGCTGTTCTATCTCACGGTGTGTGGGTCTAGAGGGGGGAGTCCCGCTTGCAACTGGAGATCCCATGGGATCTTCCCAAGCTGTTGTGCGAGCGGGTCCCCCCGAGCAGAGTCTCTAAGGTAATCCGAGACTAGGGGAGGGTTTCGGCGGCGCTAGGCCCCAAACCGTCTAACCGTCTAGTCTCGAGCGTGTCTGGGTCGGGTGGGTGGAGAAAAAATTATAGTGGGGTCCGGGAGCTGTTGGGAACTGAACGAAGGCTGGAGTCGCTTGTGGAGAGAAGTGGAGCGGATGTGTGGGGGCTTCCCTTACCATTAGGCGCCGTATTTATGAGGTTCCTGGGAGGACACGGGAGGACACATCCTCTACCGCTTCCCGATCCAGCTTTGCTACAAGTTCCATTCCTTTCGGCCTGTGGCTTGCTCCGTGGTCCGATTGGGCTTAGCCAGGGTCGGGGCTGTCCTCCCTTGGATTAACTGGGCCAATCTGAAACCTGTAGCAGCGTTCCCCCCTGCAGCGTCCATGGACACCAGTGGGCTCCCGCTCCGCT
>SMGU01005349.1:0-14201 GCA_004348175.1 Puccinia novopanici
TTCTGAGATAGAGAAGCTCCAGTATTGTAAGATGTGCGTCAGACGCAATATAATTTTTATTTACTTCGATCTTCTCTGAATAAGCTGCGGCTAGCTTTGGCCATAGAGTTGTCCATGAGTTTTTCCTTGATTTGATCCACTGAGCAGTCTTTCTCGATTTGTTAATTTCTTCCCCTAGGGTGTAAGATTTTATGACCAAGGGATCTTGAGAAAATATGGGCGCTATTTTTGAAACCCAAGCAACGATTAGGTTATTTTGGGTATGGCTCAATTTTGAATAAATCAGTCAACATATACTCACGTATTGGTGTTCGCCATTGAGACTCGCGAGTTTGAGCAAGTGGGTCAAGATTGCTTGCTAAGTTTTGTTCTCGTGGATAGGTTCTTGAAGATTTTTTATCAGTTCTCCTGATTCTGTACCGACATCTCAGTTTTTTGTTCTTTCCGACCCAGCTTCATTCTATTTTCAACCTGGTTATCCAAGACTCTTTAGAAATTGGAAGATTTTCCAGGATAAACGAAAATGCACTAAAAATGAGAAAATGTGGACAGTTCACTAAGCCTGAACATAACGATAGAGGCTCACCTTGTTTTGAATTTTTCCCAAACTCCAGTCGGCTCGCGGGCTGCGTTATATTAGAGGAGTTGGACGAATCGGCATCCATCGTAAATTTCAGTGTTTTTTTTTTTTTTTCGAAAAAAAGAAAACCATGAACAGATACAAAGAAGAACTTGGTGCTCAATTGACTCACGTAATCTCTTCGTGGCATGGGATGAACTCCTTTTTCTATTTCGATCGTAAGAGGAGCTCAAAAGGCACAACAGACCCTTGAAAACTTTCAAGTTTGCTCGCAATTTTCTTCCTATAGGTCTCCAATGCTCGACCCACCAAGTCTTGATTTTCCATTCCTCAGGATGAGGTAAACGGGGAAGTTCAAATCTAGCTTCTGAAGCCACTGATCCATCATTCCTTGTCGGAACGTTGAGGTTGAGCTCTCGCCACATAATCGTAAATGTCGTCGGCATGCGATTCGAAGGATCTCCTAGGTGTGATGGAGCCGGATGGGCAGGCTGACCGTGGAAACCGAGACCCTCAGCGGCAGCTCTCGATCCTCCGCCCGCACTATGAAGCCCAACTCAGCTAACTCCCTCGCGCCATTGCCGATAGCACATTCGCATACAGTCAAGGTAGATAGGCACGCAAAGACCAAACGCCTGATACGCATGATGAAATATATGAAGAAGAAGAAATGATGAAAATTTAGTAAGAGCGTAACCTGAAAGATAGAAGTCGCACAGTGGCGACAAAAGTTGATATTTTTGAAACCTTCGTGGAGAAAGGAGCTAGGTTTGTTGGGACAACCCTTTGAGAAAATTGTAATCTCATCAGATAAACCTTTGAAAATCTGGTCCTTGCCTGATTCCATCAGCTGTCAGCTTTTATTTTGGCTGTATCGCAATCGTTGAGACTTGTAGGGCCCATGTGTCGTTTGCTTCACTATATATTTATGTAGATGATGGCTGGTAAGATTGGTTGGATACTCGGTATACACGACAGCTATCTGCTCGAAAACTGAAGCGAGGCTTCCGAGGGCATGATTTTGCCTGCGACAATTGCCCTTCCAAGGTTTCATCATCGATGCGGAAAGCGTCAGCGAACCACATTCAATTCATGTGACTATGTGCTCGGCGATGCTGATCGCAGCTGGGCTCCACCTTCTTCACTGGAACATCACCGCCTAAGTATGTATGCGTTACCGGAGCTTCGCAATGTCAGAATCAGAGTCAGTCTACAGCAATGATTCGATGGATGCTAACATAACCAGTCCCTAGGAATCCTGAGGGGATTATGCCGTAGGAACTCGCACGAACCTCTGGGGACCGGTGTGAAATCCAGAGGAACTGAGCTAAACAAAATTAAAGTCTAGGTGACTGCAGCTTTATCAACCTGGTGTAGGCGAGGTGGGCAAGCGTACGCCTCGATGTGACACTCATTCACACCAGAATCAAGGTAGCTAGCGACAGGTTGACGAATCGAAGCTTGAATCGTGAACTCACCAGTCGTTCTCACCTAGAATTATTGGATGAAAGAGGCCCAGTAATGCACAACTGAATCCTTGGACCACTGGTCAAATCTCAATCTTTGACTTGTTCATATGGAGGCACTGAAGCGCCAAATTGGCCAAAAAAAAATTGAAAATGAGCATTTTATGGGTTTTGTCCGCCATGTCGGCCATATTTACCGCCAAAATAGTCAGGTTGATGGCCTGGAGCTGACATTCTGGACAGGCAGTGGAAGACTTCCTGTTGACCAGATTGCTTAATCTGGAGCTTCTATTTCTAAATTCCAAACTTTGTTTGGTGATGAAAATTGACAAGAGTCAGGTTCCCACCACCAAACAAAGTTTGTAATTTTGATTTAGCCTGTCTGAATCAGGCATTCCAGACCAACAGGAAGTCCTCCAGTATTTTGGCCCAACAGCTTGGACCTACAATATTGGCCACACATGGCTCTCAACCACCATCACTGGCTCCTAGCCCTCAATCAAGCCATGAAAGATGTTTCTTCACCTGTACATGGCTTGAGAAGAATACCTTCATCCAAGATCCCCCCTCCCTCAGACCAAAGATACAGATCCATACACCAGAGATACAGATCCATACAATGATCACAAAATAAGGTGGTCAGAATGTGGTTGGGACCCACAATATAACACCTTTCTTTGCCATGATATAGAGACTTACTCACCCAGTTCCATAAGAGTTCAAGGCCCACCACCATCCAAGCTCCACTACCCCCAGCTTCACCACTGCCCCCAGCTTCACTACTGACCCTAGCTTCACTACTGCCCCAGCTTCACTACTTCTCTCATACCAAGCTCCACTACCCCCAGGTTCACTACTTCTCAAATCAATATGAGCTGTCTACAGTGTGGAAACTCATCAACTGTTCTTCCTGGCTACTACCTCAACCACATCAATATGGTCTCCTCCTACTCTGCAGCTCTACCCAACCCAATCATACCATCCCAGCCAATTGCAACACCCCCACCACCCAGTGATCCAGTCACTGAAATGAGAGTCAAAAGGGATGAAGCAATTACTTGAGCTAGAGAATTGTATGGTCATCCAGCACCAGCTCCAACTCCAACCCTTCAACAAACCTATCCCAGCCAAGTCATATCCGCAACATCCCTGTCTGCCCCCAGTCAGATTTTTCCAGGTAACTAACCAACCACACTCCCCCTGGAGCCCCTGGTATTTTTCCAGCTCTCTTGTTGTGTTTCAAATATCTTTTTATGATGGGAAGAAACTAACAAATATGTTAATTGATTCCCACAGGTCAGAATATCCTGGGAATAGTACCATCCCCAGGGCCACAGATCCTCAACTTTGTCTATCAATCTGCCCAGGCACAAAAAATCTCAACTCAGCCATATCCTACTTTTTGACCAAAGAAGGCAATTATCAAGCCAAGGGGAAAAATTTCTGTACTACTACAATTGGATATCACCCAAAAAAGGTATTCATCTGGCATGGATTTAGGTGTGGTACCATTCCAAATGGGCTTGTGGCCAGGCCATCCTATGTTCTAGTTCAACTGTCATACCCTCCAAACCCAACTTTATTTTGCTTCTAATTCAAGAACTGTGTTCAAAGCATATTGGGAAGCTTGAACTTCAGGTGTCAAAAAAAAGAACCGCAGGAGTAATTTGAAAAATCCCACATTCCTTTTTGCTGTCAACCACAGAGGTAATATGACCATACCTGACATTCCCCAAGTAGTTACATTAATATTAATTACATAATTCATAATGTTAAATTATGTAATAAGTTGTTCAAATACTTAATAATTTTTTAAAATACTAATATCACTATTATATTACTTGTACAACACTTTATTAGAATAAATATGGTATAATGAATATTTTATTAATCAAACAAGTGTCATTTACATAACAAAAACCTTGTATGAAAGTTAATTGAACATCATATATTAATTATGTATTGTTCTAGTAGGTTTTTCCTAGTTTTGTCTGACCTAAAAAGGTTTTGTCTAGTTTTGCCAGGTTTTGTTCTGTCTAGGCATATCTTGTCCTTTTATTTTATCTTTTATTTTACCTTTATTTTATTATTATATTTATGCATAAAATATAACATAAAATAACTTAACATAAAAAATATGTGCCTTAAGTATGTTTACAAATAATTATAATTGTTAAAAATTATTTATTTAAAGCATAACAGCTCATTTGATCTGCATCTTATACTGATGCGCCAACAGGAAGTAAATAATAAGTTGTTATCAACTTTATCACCATCAATTTATGGAAATTAATTAAGATTTAATTAACATATTTAATTTGAGTGCTGCCTGGAAGGAGATAACAATTTTTATCAATCTTAACAGCATCATTGATGTGTACTTTAAATTAAAGCTAAGTACCATCATTGATCTGTTAATATTAACCTTGCAATGATCCAAGGGATTAACATTTGTTGATCTTGATCCCAGTGCACCTCAGAGGTCTCACAAGGAAGATCTTGGGTGCTTCTGAGTGCCCTGTTAGAATATTTAAGCACCAGCTTCCTTGGGTAATTTCCCCAAGCCTCACAGCCTCACAGTCACTTAGAAAAGCGCATTCAGCCACAGATAAATATTATAAATCTCCAACAGATAGCTTATAAATTATCCCAGCAGCCTTATATTGTGTTCTTGCCACTGGATTACGCCTCCATCATCATCCACTCAACTTATTGTCTGCCCTGAATCAACCTGTAGTGACTTATATAAGTCTTGAAGTGCATCTGAACCACTCCCACCAGTTGTTAGTTGAACTCAAACCCTTATAAAGGCCCAAAACCACATAAGTAATAGTTAATTACACTTGAAATAATATTCCGTGGCTGTCCCAGCAGGAAGAATCCACGTATACTTATGGGATTTCCCTCCCTATAAGGTTGAGAAGAGCTTTGCAAGCTTTAAATACTTGAAGCTAATTATTATTTATAATTATCAACTATAGGAATAAACCTTTCAACTCACCAAACTACCACAAACATCACACACTCATAGTACAACCAGTGCTCATAACAATTGGTTAGTAGCATAGAGGCTCACAGTCTACATGACCATGTAATTGTATATAGAGGGTGGTTTTTGTATGTGTATGTTGTTGTTTTGGTTTTTTAATTTACTGATGGTTGTGTAAGGAGTGTGATATGTAAATGATAGTGGTGGATTGGTGATATGTACTGATGGTGGCCAAGGAGGGTGTGTAACTTCTGATCCAAGGGGTTTGAGAGGTTGCCATCGAAGGTGACCATGGGGTAATTTGAGCCGTAGAGTCCATTTATCCAATCAACTTTTCTGATTTATGGCTTTTATTATGATAAAAGAAAGTAAAAAGATAGAAAGAAAAGAATAAAAGAAATGACTTTTTACTTTCCAACATTTTTTAATTCCAATTTTTGGCCCTGTTTTGCTGGTCACTAAAGTTGCCTTGCTATTTTGGTTCAAAAATTTTCATTTATTATCATTCTCATCACATTCCAGGCTGTACTCTCTGAGTTTTCTAGGCGCTTCAAATGCATATTAAACTTTTTGAAAATCAGCAAAAAATTAATAAAATTAATAAAATTCACAAATTTTATTTTTTCAATTTTTCTAAAAAAAATTTCATAATCATTATTTGAAACTCTTTTTGGATTTATTTGACAGAAATTGTGATTTTAACTGTGGTGGTTGAAATTTTTGAATGAAACCTTTTGGTTAGGCACTGTACATTCAGTTAGGTATGTCTGTAAAGTGCAATGCTGGGTTGAATGGCCTAACAGAGCCAGAGCAAATACAGCCATGCATGTGTCATCATTGTCATTTTGTTGAATTTTCTGTTGTCTGAGCCAGGATCCAGTCAAATAAAATTCCATTTTTTCTTGTGTGTTGCAATGCAGTGAAGTGAAAAAAAAAATGTTTTTATCTGTTAACAGGTGGAGAGTTAAATCTAGTAGATGGGGATCAACAGAAATTTAAAAATAGAGTGGGCTGTAAAATTAGAAAAAGTAAGGCTCAATTCAGGTCTGTAGGGGGCTACAGAACCAAAGGGAAGTCTTCCACTGATCAAATGTGTTGGAATTCTGACCATGCCTCAAATGACATTTCTTGTTTTCTTTTTCTTTCCTTTATTTTCATCTTAGGCCCTCAACTTAGGCCCCTTTTTCACGTTGTATTTCTTCTTTTCCCCATCAGAAATACAACCCCACTTAGTTCTGAGCCCATGGTAGTGAGACATGCTCAACTGAGTCCCTCTCATCTATTGATCTAAGTCCCTGTGCATTCTGTGCTCTTGATTTCCCAGCTCATCCTTTTTATCTTCTCTGGCCTCTGGTCATTTTTCTTTCACGGTTAAAAGCCCTACTCAACCTTCTTTGCTAACCTCTGAAACTCAAATCATCAATCTTACCTTGTCCAAATTTACTTCAACAAACAATCAAGCTCCAAACTATCAATCCCTTATTCTTAACTCGACTCATACATTCAATCCGAGCTCTCAATGTCGGAGACAAAAGAAGCCCCCGTATACGTCTGACGTTGGAAAACTACTTGGTCTGGCGTGTGCAGATGAAAGCCAAGCTTTTTTGATTGGGCAGTCAATGGCAAGAAAGCAAAGCCCGAGAAGGCCAAAGATCAGCCCAGCTGGACGGCCAAGAACCAATTGGCCTATGTGGAAATTATCAATCATTTCAATGCGGAGACAATGGCGTTTGTTGGAGGAGCTGTACCTGAGGCGCACAACTTTGATGGATGCTTTGTTTGGAACCTGCTCAAATCAATGTTTGCGGCCAATGATGATGTTGCCAAAGTCGCATCTTTGGAACAGTTCTTGAGTCTAGAATACACATCCATTCTGACCTTTTTTTTGAACATTCGGGCTGCAAATCACAAGTTGATCCTTGCTGGAATGGATCTTGGCAACAAAATGCAAAAACTCATGACACTGGCTAAGCTTCCACACAATTGATTCCAGTTGTTTTTGGATGTTGTAGCTATGGGTTTCTTGAGCAAAACATTCAAATCAATAATTCATCGACTTGAAAATTATGGTGTACAGAACAAGATTGACTCAGACAAAGAACAAGTGTCAGAACCAGCAGCTCTCTAATGACCCTCACTGTTGATCAATTCAATTGTCCTCACTGTTGCAAACCTTTCAAGATCTGCAAGCACTGTCAGAAAACCGGTCACTCTGCCGACAGCTGCTATCAGATACACCCTGAAAAGCAACCATCTAAAGACTAATCGACTCCACAAGCTCACTTTACCACATCATCTAAGGAGGACGGCCAGGCCTACTTCCTTACTCTCTAAATCAACAAAATCCTCCTTTTTCACTCCTTCCACACTTTATTTATTTCTCCTTCCTTTTCTACCTTGTTTTTGTGACTCCTAACCTCTTCCTCCTTTGGTTATGAGTCAGGGGGGTTTTTGGAATTCTGACCATGCCTCAAATGGAATTTCTTGTTTTCTTTTTCTTTCCTTTCTTTTTCATCTTAGGCCCCTTTTGCACATTGTATTTCTTCTTGTCCCCATCAGAAATACAACCCCACTTAGTTCTGAGCCCATGGTAGTGAGACATGCTCAACTGAGTCCCTCTCATCTATTGATCTAAGTCCCTGAGCATCCTGTGCTCTTGATTTCCCAGCTCATCATTTTTATCTTATCTGGCCTCTGGCCATTATTCTTTCAAAATGATTTGTTATGCTTTAAATAAATAATTGTTAACAGTTATAATTATTTATAAAAACTTAAGGTGCATATTCTTTATTTTATGTTATATTTATGGATAAATATAATAATAGAATAAAAGATAAAATACAAAATAAAATAAAAGGACAAAATATGACTTGACAGAACAAAACCTGGCAAGACTAGACAAAACCCTTTGGGTCAGACAAAACTAGGCAAAACTTATCAGAAAAAATTATAATTAAGTTTTAATGTTCCAATAAGGTTTATGCAATGTGTTTGTTATGTAAATGACTATTGTATAATTAGTATTGTATAAATTGTACTTTATTTATTCTGATTAAGTGAAGTACAAATAATATAATATTTAATGTTAATATTTTAAACAATTATAAATTATTTTAACAACTTATTACATAATTTAAAAAGATGAATTATGTGATTATTTTCATTGTAACTACTTGGGGAATGTCAGGTATGTTGATATTACCCCTATGGTTGACAGATATTACTTGCAATTTTCAGGATGGCGGTCTATTTCCATGACTTTGGGGAAGCTGAAGGGTTCAACTTGTAGCCTAGATTGGCCCCTATTTTTCCCAACTCTCCACAGAGCAAAGTTCCTTATGTTTCTCAAGTTATAGTTGATTCCATCCAAAAAAATAAAGGATTATGGCCAACAAGCCTTTGGCTTCCAGGCCAATTAAGGCACTTATATGGCAAGCCTCTCCTGTGGAGGCTTGCCGGGGCTTGGTTTAAGCCAGAGGATGACCTCAGTATCAGCCAAGGACATCAGCAAAACCCCAGAGTGGTTGAGCAGCTTCTGGGGGTTGCTTAACCAACCCCCTTTTTTTTTTGAAATTGGGACAGTGACCCCCAATTTGTAGCCAAAAAAAAAAAAAAAAAAGACCAGAAACCCATTAAATCGAGGGGCAGGTGTTGCAGCGAACTTAACCTAAGTCCTCTCCTGCGGGTGGCTTGGCTCCACATATGTCGCATTGCGCCGACCGCAGGGAGGGACTTGGTTGTAAAACCAGTTTCCTGGCGTGAGTCCCATGGCGCCTGATCCTGCTTTTGGTGGGGCCGCCCTTTTGGGCGCAATTGAAATGCCTTCCCATCGCCCCAGGGCTACGCCCCTGGCACCATTGGAAAGCTTTGGATCCAAGGATTCTGATAGCATGCTCCATTTATCCGCTTGCTTCATTACTCCCCCCAAAACTTGTTCCAATAGGCGTGTATCATCCTTTTCTTCACGCGCTCATACTTTTATAGTTGATTTTTTTTCTATTGCCTGAATACAGATGCTGTCAGATCTGTTGTATTTTCTGATGATTTCCAATTTCGTCAAGATGTGAAGATTACAGCCAAGTTCATTATAATGACAAAATACAGAGAGGTGTCAATCTTGCAGCCAGCCACAAATCTGTAAAGCTGGTTGCACTCGATCAGCAGGCAAGGAGAGCCCAAATTTCAAAGGCAAAAGCAGGGCACTTGCTGAGCAAAAAAAGATTCAAAAAGCACACCAGGTGATGCGCAAGCATCAACACTATTGTGGCCCAGCCCGGCAATTATTTTGGATGACATGTTTTTTTTAAATAATTTATTTGTCAAAAAAGAAGAAATACAGCATGCCAAGCCACTGGGACTCAGGCTCGTGAATTGGTTTATCATGTAAGCCTCTCTGTGAGACAGAGACCCCTCCGGGGCCCCGCCTCCCAGAGATGCTTTGTTAGGCTCGGTGTTGCAGTGTCCATTGGATGAATTTGGGATGTCTTGGTGACCCGCAGAGACGTTGTGTGAATTTTGGGTATTGCTTAACCTGCACACCCCTTTATGTCATGTCAAGCAGCGCTGCCAGATGCTGTTGAGATCTCATATGGTGTATCTTACAAGTTATTCAAGTAAGTCAACAAATTACAAGATATGAGAAAACATATCTTAGGCACTCTTGTTATGTATGAATGAATTCGATAACAATAGTATTATACACAAAATAAGAATGAAAACAATGAATGAAAAATAAAAGAAATGCAATGGAAAAACCCTAGCCAAACCTTTCAGGGCAAGATAAACCCAGACAGTGCAAGACAAGAATCACCAAAGCTGACCAACAGTAATGAAAAAGGATCATAAGGATTCAGGTATGTGAGAACCGACTGATGATGTGAGAGACCTGGTGGACTAAAATGGACAGGTTTATTTTCCAGGTTAATTTCAAACAATAGGGGGGTTCAAAATGAGCTTTTATTGGAAGTTTTTATGAGGCTCATTCAAAATGCTTAAAACAAGTTACACACTGCTTTCTACATCTCACATCCAGAGGGTGTGATTGATAAGGCTGCAACCCAAAGGGTACCCCTGGGTGAATCACTCGGGTGCAGGTGGTATGGCAAAGAGAGAAGAGCAGGAAAATTGAGGTGGAAGCAACCCCTTATCTCCTTCTGGATAACTTCTTTTTTTCCAAATTATTTACATTTTTAATTTATAAAGTAAAAAAAAAAAAAAAATCAAAGCTATATCTCTTATATTTCTCTTTTTTTGAAGTTAATTTTCATCCTTTTGTTTTCAGTTGAGATGTATGAGCAAGTGCAAGAGAAGAAGAAAAAAATGGCACTGGGAGTTGCGCACCCGACAGGAGAATTTGTCTCTGGGGAATGGGAGGAGGGTTATAACCGCCTGTCCAGAACCCAGGGAGACAGACAGCCGTAGTGATCAAACACCAAGATCCTTCCTGGCTTGAGTGTTTTTTTGGGTGGGACCTACAACGGGGCAACATGTACCCACAGCTCACCTTTTTTTTGTTGAGTCATATGAGTAGCTGATTGTAAGCTAAGATTTAGTCATCAGACAAAATTATAAGCAGGATTGGAAGCAGAAAATGATATCGTGAACCCCCTCATGTAGCTATGTGGGGATTGTCAGACATGGTACCTCTGTGGCTGACACCATCCTTCTCCTGGTCAGTGCCCCACCAACTCCTCCTCACATCAGAATTGAAAAGGTTTCTCAGAGCACAGTGGACAGCCACGCTTTTGTTCTTGCTAGTTCATCACATTCCTGCATTTCTCAATCCAACCAAACCAACCAATAAACAAACATGTATTTATTTTCTTAAAAAAAAAATCATGTCTTGTTATATCTTCTTTTCCTTGGATCACCAACCAACCAGAACCTGCACAAAAAGAAAACAAGATAACATTACAGGATAAAAAAAAAATAAGGATATAAGGTATATTATATAATGTGTAGCATGGAGAGTCACAAGAAAAACAAGAGACAAGGTAAAAGATGAAAAAAACTCCTTGTTTTCAGAAAAGAGGTGATTGAAAATAAGAGTAAAGAGTCCATTAAACCAGGCCAACAAAAAAAAAGGGAGTGAGACAGAAGAAAGAACAACTACTTGAATGGATGAGGGATGACCAACAAACATGGAGGTATCAGCAATGGAGAGGTGTGTGTGTGTGTGTAGGGTGAACAGGTGAACGACGAGGTGCTTGCACACTGCACACGGCAACACATGCATGTTTTCCGTGCACTTGCGCTCACCTCCTAGCCACTCGATGTGGCTCGTGTCCAACATGTGCCGGACCACACAACACAAAATCTGTGGGTCCATGCTGGTGAAACCGTGTTTGAAGTGAGCTTGCAGGGCTAATCAAGAGCCCTACTATTCGTGTGCGATGGGGAGCTTTAAGTTGACGTGATCAAGAGGATGCGACTCCACACTCCCAACCCATACACTTATTATGGGCTGATGAAGTACCCATCATGTCCTTAATGACTGACCTAGAAAAAAACAACTTACCTGACCAAACTATGTGCCTCCCCATACTTGAGCTGTGGGGCGGGGACGAGGGTGGACAAGGCGGGTCTCATTGGGAAGGGGGATGCGGCTCCGACTAGGGTGTGTGAGAGCACGGGGGGTTCTATACACGGGACGCAGAAAAAAAAAGATGAGCAACAGACACTTCTTCAAAAATTTCCATGAGAGGTGGGGGAACTGACCGGCATACGCCATTTCCAGACGTTCTCTCCGCCTGCGTTCCTGGTCTTCGATCGTCAGTTTTTTCGAGATCCTGCGGGCAAGCGCGCCGAGGCCTTCCTTGCGTTCAACCATGGGCGGATCGTACTGGTGGTACGTCTTGCTGACATCGATGGCCGAGACGCTCTGGGAGCGGCCGGCTTTCTTAGGGCTGACAGAGTTCCATCGGCCGAGTGCTGCCTCGACCTTGTCTCGTAGACTCTTCCCTCGGTTCAGTTTTGCATTCGGGGGACTGGGTTGGGAGCTGGAATTGATCTTGGGATCCGAGGTCAGTTGGTCGACCTGCTCGAGATCTCGCTCCGTCGGCGCAAACACGGGCCGCCTGAGCTGTCGATCGTTGACCGCCGTCATGGAGGAGTTGGTAGAAGTGTTGGTTGATGAATTAGGGGCTAAAAGAGCCTGCTGACGAGCCAGTTTTCGCTCGTGACGCTTGCGTGTTCTCTCGGCCATCTACCACGGTTGAAGGGATTGAAACAACAAGAGGGATCAGTTTCATGGCCACTAGAATTCATTGTGATCAATGGAGATTTGTGTCAAGGTGTGATGGTGTGTGAGTGCGTAGGCAGGTGGTGGTGATGACTATGTATGAAAATTGAGTATCTATAGATGCTCGGCCGGTTGCGAATCCGTCAAGAGGAGTTGTGTTTATCCGGAAGATGCGGGGGATGGACCTGGGCGAGGCAGTGATGATGATGTGTGTGTATGTGTCTGTGTGTGGAGATAGATAGAGAAAGGAGAGGATGTATAAAGAGGATAGAATGTCGAGGTGCTCTTCTCACCTTGCGTTCGTACTCAACGTCCCGTTCAATCTGGCGATCATCCCGACCCTAATTCCGCCGACGCTGCCGGACCAGCCGAATTCCTCTTCTATGAGACTGGTGCGGGCAGCGGCTTCGATGGGGTCGATGAACGGGTTGTTCGAGTTGTACCGACGAGACGAGGAGGGTTGGACGGCCGACTTGGACCTTTGGAGCCTTGAGCCGCGGTCAGAGGAGAAGACCGACTCGCAGTCAAGCCCATCGCCGGCGAACATGATGGATGGTTATTATTTGTGTACGGTTGTTCAATTGAGGAAATGGAGGTTGTGGGGGTTTCTTTGGGAGGGGGGGAATGAGGACTGGATGATGAGATATGTAAATATGTAAAGAATAAATATGTGCGGGAGTGGGGGTGGTGGAGGGGATGAGAGGGGCTTTTGAAGGAGACAAACACAACAAGACGGATAGTATTCCTTTCGTGTGATGTTTGTTCTTTGTTTGGTCAAGTGTTTAAGAGAAAAAAGAGTTGCACTAAGGAAAGAGAAAGAGGCCAAGCAAAATTATCATGAGCACCAATTTCAAATTATGGTGATTTATGTAGTGTGGCTTCAGTCAGCCAGTTCAGGAGAACCATAAACAGAGAATCAGGAAAGCCAGTCGTCCAAAAGCCCAGTTAAGTACACCGCTTTAACGGGTGCCAACGAGGCAGAAACCAGCTGTACCATACATAACATAGCCCCGTTCACGCAAAACATCTGCCAAGCTATGTATTCAACTGGGCAAACTTCAATCCCATTACAGTCGCCCCTGTACACCCATCATTTATGGAACAAAAAAATAATCATACATACTCGCCCAGAAATTCAGCAGATAGCATACCAACGCCATCAGACAACGAGTCGCGCGGACTGGCCTCACGACCTGCCTCAGCTGTGAGAGGTGCTTGTTTGTTCAGAGAACTAGAGGCTATTGATACAGAGAAAGAAAAACTCTTGTCTTTGGATTATACGCTTGCATAAAAAAAAAACACTTTCTGAGAGGAGAGGAGAGGGAAGTGTACGCGATCTCCATCAGAAAAGCGATGCACAGATGTCGGAAACGCTCATCAACGTTCTGCAACTGGATGGGGGCAAGTCATGTTTTGGCGAACTTGTTGAGGCTCGCAAGGTGCCCCGCGAAGGAAGAGAGGAAGTGCATACATACTGATCTCCTGATCTATTTATGTATGTATCCTTGCTTCTGCTTCCTTGCATCCCTGCCAGACATACTTTATAGGAGCCGAAGGTTAGGAAGGAGCCCTCCACCTAAAACAAATGCCCGATGCCACTAATATCCCAAATAAAAACCACCCCACCAATTAATATCCCAAATAAAAACCTCCACGGTTTTGACCCGGTGGTGTAATTTGGGTCGGTGGAACGAACAAGGTCCGTGGACATCCATTTTGTCCAGATCGGACTACACTTATTACATCCGATATGGACAGTCGTTGAGGTGATCGATGGGACGGGCCCAGCATCCTCCAACATGTCCCGTTCGCTCTAGGAGATCAGGGCTGGCTATATGGCTCTTAAACACAGTTAAAGCTTGTCATCATGAACCAGACCATACATTCCTAATCATCAAACAAAAAAAAAAAACAAAAAAAATACAA
>SMGU01005352.1:0-11360 GCA_004348175.1 Puccinia novopanici
TATGATCAAAAGAGTTGTTATTAATGATGGTGAAAAGAAAGGGGATTTCAGGAGTGAGTAAAAAAAGAGAATTTCAACAAGATGGGGATTGATCCATAAAATTAATATTTTTGAGTGCTCCTGGCAGGCTAAAGAACATGTACCAGATCTACATATTATGAACCATTTCTGCCTTAAGAATTATTATAGGCTCCTTTTCTTTGTTGCTGTAAAATCTGTGATCAGCAATGGGGCAATTTTTCCAGCCCCAGTGCAAGGAATCTAGCAATCCCATAATCTCAGGGAACCCATTTTCTTCCAAAACTGGTAGTATCTTTGTGAAATCATATTCACTGGGGGTTCAGAGTTATTTATCACCATAGATGCTTACAAGGGCCTCTAAAACTGAGCTGTCACACCAAAAGTTTGTTGCTTTTCACTTGATGTAGGGTAGAATGTTCAAACCTTTTGACCAAAGCCCAAAATATGATTGTGACTATTATTTAAACAAGAACAACAGAGTTTCTTGTCTTCTTCATTCAACAAGTTGGGGTTTTTTCTCCTTTCCCTCCGCTGTTGGTGTGTCATCAATGTTGGTATTTTTGACAGACAGAGAGGTTTTGTAAGTACTGGTAGTGGTAGTTGCCATTTGCTCAAGAGCAGGATTGACAGTTACTGGGGCTATGCATGCAAGTATACTTGAGTGATTTTTATGTTGAAATTTTTGGATATGTGTGTTGCAATTGATATTCAAGTAGATGTGAAAAAAAAAAAAAAAAAAAAATGGAATCTTGACAGTGGTATGAAAAAAAGCTTGGTGCCTAAGCTTGTGGATCAGGTTTCAAAAGCTGCAAATTGTAGAAGCTTTTGGCAGCTTTCATCCACCCCTGCAAGCTTCAGCAGGTCCTCTATGGGCCCAAGAACCCATATCGGCTGCCAAATAGGGATCCAGGTTTCACAATAGCAGGAATGTAAGGGATTCTCTAAGTGCTGTCTGCCCATTTCTTTGTGTAGCAGTTAAGCCAATGTATCAAAGTTATGAATTGGAAAATTTGGTCACTCCAAATGCCAAGAATAAAACTGAGTTTAGAAGTGGTAGGCTATTTATGCCAGATTGGGAGACATACTGTACCATAGAGTAGATTGTTGATGCCACCTAAACAAGGATATTAATTGAGAATAAATAAATCAATACCCTTATTAACTATCGGAATTAAGGCCTTGGATTAAATTTTGAATGTGTGCCGCTGGCCATTCAAATGATAAGGAATATTTGCACTTGATTGAGTAAGATTGATTGTCATCCAAACATGAAGAGGATCCATATTCAGTCAAAGTCTAAGAAGCAGAATCCAAATGGTTTTCTTGCTCACATATTTTCTCCAATGATAAATTGAGTTGTGATTTGAGGATTTTTTACAGAAAATGAATCTCAGTGGTGCACACCACTCAGTCTCTGAAAACTTTGCTATCCTGGGAAAATAATTTGGGTTTAATTTTGTGGGGATTGCAGTTTTGGCCATCACAGTGTATGCCAGATGCAATTCCCTTGCCATTTGTTCTGCCCTGAGCCTAGGCAAAAAATACATTGGAGGGGGTTGAAAAAAAGATAAAGGGGATATGCACCTGCTGCTTTCTATAATTTTTCCATACTTTGCAGGTTCCTCCTCTTTGAGAGAAAACAAGTTTCTGAATAGCAAGCATCAAAGAAACAGTTGATTTTATTCCTCCTTCAGGACACTCCAGAGGCAATTTTTGATAGCACATAAATTTCTTGGGGTCAAGATCCTGCTTCCCAATGACATTTCAGATGAACAAGAATTTTTGGTCAGAGTTTTGAATTTGGGGTGTGCCTCAGGAAATGAGGGCTGATCCATTTTTGCTTTCTGTTTGCAGATGTGCAGTGGGGAACTTGGTTGGTAAGTTTTCATTGATGCAGTATTGAGGTTGTCTGGGAAGGATGTGTAGGATGTGTAACGGTCTGCGAAGGGGAGAGAGTCAGAGACGAACTTAATATGTAGTGATTTCTTGGATGATCTGACTCAAAAGATGACACACCTGACCTTACACTTACAAAGTAAATAAATATGTACACACAACAACAATTTTTATTGATTATGTAATCAGCTGGCACTGCTGTGGGAAGGCGTGACAGGCGCATACATCCACATCACAGCTTCGGCTTTGATCACACCGCCCCGTCCCCACCTATTTATTAATTATTTCTTCAATCTTGCGCCAGAACTGTCCTTCATCGAACCACAATCACATCAAGCCAACCATCAGGATGAAGAATGTAAGAAAAAGATCCTTCTCATTATTTGTTCTGAGCGTGCTAATAAGCTCACTTTGTGTGTAGTTATTTCGGCTTAGCACACACTCCAAACCATCCAACAACCAATACCCCCACCCGCTGGACCACCACCAGGCCAATCTGTCCCTCATGGCGAAGCAGGAACCTATTATTCACCAACAAGCCCAGTTTACCACGGATCACACAATCACACCCACCAAAATCAATACATGCCGCCTCCTGGACCTCCCCCACCTGCAACTAATCCCCCGGCTATGGCAATCAGTTTCAACCAGGAGTAGAGGACCCTTTGGCTATGTTGAGCCGTTATGACACCGGTTTGCCCTCTCATTCTTTGTCCAAGAAAACAGATTCCTTCCTACTTTCATACATATCCTGTTTGTTCGAACTATATAAGTGACGAAGCGTTCTACTTTTGTATCTGCACAGTAATCCTGGTTGACGACTCTGGATCCATGGGTAATTTACTTCTCTCTCTTGTGACGTTGTTTCTTGCGATGTACACTTCTTGATCAAGTTTTACCCTCCTCTCCTCCCAATCTATGCGTGTACAGAGATGTTCTGGGATGAGACTCGAGATGCACTGATCGGAGTGGTGGAGAAAGCGGTCCAATACGACTCGGATGGGATAGATCTATTTTTCTTCAACGACCCCAAACCGCCTTGAATTGTAACTCGCCCGATCAGGTTCGAAAAATCTTTCGAAACGTACTCCCCCGACGATCTACCCCACCGCCGCATCTATCAAGAGGATTCTCGACCCTTATCTTGCTCATCTTCACCAGTCGAAAAATGGCGGGCCAATGGTTAAACCAATGAATCTGATTGTCTTGACAGGCGAGTAATAATTGACCTAGAATAATCCCGTCAAATTATTATCATTCTAAGCTGTTTCATCTTTCTAGATGGTGCACCCGACCGTGGCCAAGATCCGGAGCAGGTAATCGTCGAAATCGGTCGGTATCTCGACGCTAATAGATTTCCATTAAATCAACTTGGAATTTCATTTGTGCAAATCGGAAATGATGCCGATGTAAGCCCACCCAGCTCATTCATTTGGAATGAAACAAATCGCACTCCGCATGCATTCATCTATTGACCTCTTTAACCCATGTTTCATTCTTCTTGAATAAAGGCTACCCGGCATTTGATAGCACTTGATGATGACTTGAAAGCCAAGTACAAATTAGGACTTCGTTGACTGCACTCCTTACCAGGCAAGTAACCATACGGCAAGTACCATCATCAACTGGTCGCTTTTGTGGTCCTTCAGTCATCGGTGTACTCATTTAATTTTCTGTCTCATATTTGTCCTAAAAACAGAATGTCATCACCGCTGATTTCATCTTGAAGGCTTTGATCGGAGGTGTGAACCGCAAGATCGACAATCTCCGCTTGTGATGATCCCACGAAAGAAATGACGGCTAAAACACGATTGCACATCCGTTTCTTCAAGATTCCATCAAAATCTATTTTTTCTAGCGAACCGATCAATACCTCCATGCCTGTAGACTCAATCAAGCCGTTGGCCACATGCACACAAACATCGCATACTCAAATATTACCTGTCGATCCAATGTAAGCTAGCTGGAATGTCAACTTCGCCACAAAACGGTCACTCCAGCCTCAAATAAAACATCGTTTCACTCTTTTTCTGTCGTCATCTATATCTCAGTCTTTCTTTCCTCTAAACTTATCATGTATCATCCATTGCAGTTAGAATGTGTTATATCTTACCCTCTCATACACATTAACAAACGGATCTGATTGTATCATTGTTGACTTTTGATGATCATTTTACCGTTTCTACTTTTTCCTTCTAGTTCATCGCTTTTTCCCAGTCGTCTTTTCATCAGGTGCTCTCATAAGAAAGAAATACTGACACGCAATGGGTCCAATTCCAAGGTATCAACGAGGGTTCCATGCTCTGAACCAACTGTACAGCTTTTCTCTTTCCGGACTTATATATAGAAATGTCATGTTGTTTGGTTTTTACATAGTTTGGTGAAGGGCATTGATAAAGAGAGGCAATGTTATGCTTGGGCACAATCTCGGATGACAGTGAGACAAAACAAGCATAAACTTCATCATGAATCTGAGAAAAAAAAAAAAAAGAAAGGTGAATGATCAAGTGACTCAAATTCTGTATAATTTGTTTTCTATTTATTAAGAGTTACCAGGGCAAAGCAGGAGCTGTTGCAGTAATGAGTTCAGATTTTCACAGCAGGGTGGACACTCCCTAGGGACCATAGCAAGGAGGAGAATGCGCCATCCAGAAGGCTTATAAGTAGGGAGGGATCAGGGCAGAGCCTTCTCTGCAGCCGCCCTTGCCTACCTGATTGAGATCTCAAGTATTTCTCTCCACCACTACTTAGCTGCTCACTATTTTTGAATACTTCTTTAACTTGCTTTTGCTTTAGCCACAATCTTCATAGTACCTAACATAACCCTTTATGTACCTAGTTGCCATTTCATGTGTGACCTTTGGAGTACTTTTAGAATCCTGGAATTCCCAAGCAATGCTTTGTGATCCTGTGACCAAGATGTTCCTTTAACATGGTGCCTCTTGCCACCTTGTTATGAAACTTTCCAAGTTTTCAGCCTATCCATTCCTTTCTTTTATTCCCTTTTTCATGTTCAGTTTCCTTTTTTCCTTTGAATATCTAACCTTCTTTCTGTGGCGTCCTTACCACACCAGGTCTGGCTCTCCCTTCAATCAACCTCCTCTTTGACACCTGTGGTCCTCACCTCCACAAACCAGCCCATGGATAGGAGATTATCTGGTTTTACACATAATGTGACAATCCATTTTTTTGTTTTGAGATGATGAGTAAGCAAGCAAACTCTTTCATTCCAGGAATATCACTCATTAAATAACATAATTCCTGAGAAACGTATGTTACCTGGCTCTTTAAGATCAATTCAAAGATGATATCATGAGTAATTTTAAATTCCCTCAAGAAGATGATAAATAAAACTCAGTTCCAAATTTCACCTCCTCACCCTGTAATTCTTGAGGACTTCTACACCTTCATTTCACCATGTACAATCACATAATCCTCAGACCTCCTCTTATGAATTTTATTGGACAGAATTCCTTCAAAGAGGAACTTGTAAAATTCATGTTTGGCTGTCTTCAACAAATTAATTTGAAGATATTGGGTAATTGGAAAGTTAAATGATTGGAGAAATTCTAATTTCTGCAGGAAGCTGCCTGGTCCTAATTTCTGAAGAAGTACTTCAAGTTCAGACCAATTCCCAATCATCCATGAATCAACAGTGGGCTGGTTACACTAACAGTAGCATTAGTGTAGTGTAGTGGAACACTTCCCTTCACCCAGAAAGCTTCATTTAGACAAGCTAATTCTAAATTCCAAAATTTGTTTGGTGATGGAAAATGATGACAGATGAGTTCCCATAACCAAACAAAGTTTAGAAGTTAGATTTAGAAAGTCTAAATTAAGCAATCCTGACCAACAGGAAGTCTTCCAGTGTTAGCCTTTTTAAGCTACACTACTCAAAAGTTACTGTCTGTTGCAAATTCTGGCCAGCTGACACTACAGGATTTTGCAAGAAATAAAAAAAAATTTAGCATAGCATTGGTCGAGCCCCCTAAAGTACAACTAATGCTAACAAGATTTCCCATTAGTGGTGTTGTAGCAGTGTTAGCAATCAAAAAAAGCTATGCTAACCTGCCTTGGTTGAAACGTTCTGCTTGAAAACCTGCTTTGAGAAGGTATCCAGATCAACTATAATAACAAAAAAAAAAGAGTGAGAGAATTCAACCCCCATTGGTTGATAGATGATGAGCAAGTGGTTGCCCCTCTCATCATGGCCATTCTCTGTATCCCAGTGCTTTGCACTCCGCTTGCAGATTGGTCTCACCAAGAGCACCCTCATGCCATGAAAATTTCTAAGTCCACTTTCACATGAGCAATACTTTTCCTTAAAAGCCGTCCTCCATCAACATCAAGAAACATCCACCTCATTCAATTTCTCACTCCCAATAATTTCCAACCCTCCCATTAATTTTCATCATCCTGGACTGGCTCCCTGTCATACATTGATTGACTATTGACAGCTTTACTACCTTCCACCTTGCTATTATCAATTTAATTGCCATTTACTTGATTGTTAGAAATAGTAACCCAATTCAACCTTATCCTCATTTTTGAGGCTGCTATTTTCTCTTTCCAACTTGACACTATCCATATTTCTTATCCATTTCTTGAGACCCAAACCCTCCTTTCACTGTTTCATTCTTGCACTACTTGTTACACTATGTCAATCTTCTCTGAATTTCCTCTGGTCCAGGACATCACTCAGGTTGTCCCACCATCTCTTACTTGCTCAGTACCTGTTCCAGAAGGCTTCAATTCAGCCCCACATGCTTTACGCTTGGTTCGTGATGTTGGGGGCAGCCCCCCATCATTTGGAAATTATCCTTTTTGCTTTACTATTAATCCTGGAAACGACCTTCTTGATGCCCAGTGGTTTGTGCAGGCCATGTCAGCAACCATTCAATGGAATCTTCAGAAAGCAACACACCACACCAATGAAGCCCTCACCCGAAATAAGGGAAGTGGTCGGCACCCAGAGTCCACCTTCAAGCTTGAGTACAACTGCCCATGCAGTGGAACACCCAAACCACTTCCAGATTCTCGCAAAAAGGACCATGAATCAGCCCGCTGTGGATGTCGTGTTTGCTTCTGGATTTCTCACCACATTCAAACAGACTCATTACAAGTCTGTTGGTATTGGAGGCACAACCATAATCCCAACTCGCACCAAGACATGTTGGTCACCCAAATCCCTCTGATCTGGGACCAATGGCTTACTGATTGGGTTGATGCCGGGCTGGCATGGACATAAATACACAAACTCATCCGCACACCTGATATATTGGATGTTTGTACTTCTCATGACAATATCAACATCTTGGATTTTAAGCAGCTAAAAACTGACAGTTTCCGTTCTTAACAGTTGACCTCCCACATTGTGAAGCCTGAAGGCTACAAGTTGCTCTATGATAGGGTTTGGTACCTTATTCAAACTCGGATTAATCCTCAGTCAAGACGTGAACTCAGTCCAGTCATATCACTGTCCAAGTGGAGCGTTGAGCTGGTCAAGAGGCTCTGGAATATACATGTGGATGTTCAAGACTCTGAAACATTCCTCTTCGCCTTTCAGTCCCCATGGCAAAGGCAAATGCTCCTTGAGCACGGGTCAAGTATGATCATGATTGATGCCACACACACATTCTGTGGACAATTATTTCCTGTCAGACGGTAGCAAATGCAACCTTTTCACAATCATGATCTGAGACCCATACATTGGGAAGGGTGTCCAGTGGCATGGGCATTCACCGCTTCAGCTGCCACGTCAGTGGTTTCAAAACTATCTGTTGATTTGTTACTTTGCTGATATCCTCTAAAACCTCACAGGCCTGCAATCACCCGCATTCTCACTTGGCTTTGACATAGCTCAGGAATGGTTCCTCACACCGTCATGAGTGATTGTGCTCTAGCAATTACAAACGCAGTTTGGATTGTGTCTCAAGACATTGGCACACAAGCACCCAAACATTATTGGTGCTTGTTCCACATAATGAAGGCATTCAAGGCTCAGTCAAAGATTTCCTTGGAAATCAATCCACATCTGCCATCAAGGACTTCCAAGCATTCTCTACAACAATGAAGATCCGAACGTGCCATTCATACAATACTGGCTCTGATGGTGTCAAGTCAGCTGAGGTTTTGCCAAATACATCAAGAAGCAGTGAGCAGGGAGGATGTTGAACTGGTCTTTCCATTTTGTACAGTGCAGGCTTTCCACTAGTTTATGTATCCTGATTCTAATGTCAAGCTAATTTACTGCTCTACAGACTGCACACCAGGGTACTCATACCAACAACTATGTCGAAGCCTGGCATTGAGTATTGAAGAACCAATACATCCCTCCTCCAGAACGCCGCCGGATCAATGAAGTTGTGGAAATCTTTGCCAATCAGATTGAACCAAACTATTGCTGGGCACAGATGCAAGTCCAGGAAGGGTTTGTCAGACAGCGGACCAATCTGTTTCAAAGCCAACAAAGCATAAGGCAGATGTCTACACACCAGAATCACTCGACTTACTGGGATTCTCAATTTTAAATTACAAGACATGGCAAGTTTCTGTTATGTAGTTTGTTCTGACTTTGTTCACAAACCCAACAAGTATTTCATACCAGGTTTCATTCAAAAAGAAGCCGGATTGCATAAACCACAGATAACTCGTTGCACCTGTCCGCATTACATGAGGTTTGGGAGTGGGTGTAAACATATGTACTATGTCAGCTATGTGTATGAAACTAGGGGATCCAATGGATATGCCTAGTACTAGCACTGTGCTGAATTATAAAAGAAGAGATTATCTCAATCTACCTTGTCAGACACAGAGATAATATCAACATACCTGATATTATCCAAGTAGCCACAAAAATTATTAATCACTAGAAGGATTGAAGTTGCTACCATATTTGTTATAATAATATATAATTAAATATATTTATTATTAATATTATTACTAGTACAATATAATTACAATGAAAGTACTATAATATTATTGTTAGAAGCCCACAATCATGAATAATAACCTTATTCAAGCCTTCATTAATCATTAATGTACTTAGACATAAAATATTAATAGATAATCACCTGATAAGGCGCTTAAATTATGTATAATCATTATTACATTGCCTGTACTAATCCTTATTGCACTTGTTACATATAAATACAAGTGTCAGCAGGCTCAGAAGGCGTCAATAATGAGTGTAATATCACCTAGACATGCTTGTAATAATTATTAGAATGCCTGTATACAATTAGAAAAGTACTGGTAACCCTTGAAGCATCATGAATGTGTGTAATATTAATTATATATGCTTATAATAATTCTTATCACACATATATGCTTAAAGTAAGGTGCTTAAAACCTCTGGAAGTGTCACCAGTGTGTATAATATGCTCTAATAATTATTATGCATACTTGATACAAGGAGTTAACAGCTCCAGTAGTATTATATATAAGTCTATAATTAAGTATAATTTTAACTGTAAATTACCATAACCAATAATAAGATGAGATTAGGAGTTAACATCCCCGGGAAGCTTCACCAGTATGCTAAATTACCTCACTTGGGCTTTTATTAAGTTACTGCTGCTTGAATTCCCATCACCAGGAATTAACAGCTCCAGTAAAATAACTCAATCTGATGCCAAGTAAATTAACATGTGCTCCAATAATTTACTGCTGCACTCAGAGAAAACTAGAGAGCACCTAGAAGTGTCACCAGTAATGGTACTGGCTTGAAAAATGCCTCAACTGGACCCCAGATTACCATAAGGTCAATCACATGGTCCAAAAGCTCCCATATGGTGCTTCACTGTGATCCAGTGAACCCCAGATGAGGATACCAGCCAACCAGAGGTCGCACAGGCTTCCTTTGAGCGCTTCTGAGGCCCCTTTGAGAATATAAAAGCCACTGGTTCTTCTTGGTTTGTCCCCCCAGTCAACAGTCATCCAGTCACCCAGATATCAGCCAACAATAGTTATATAGCTTTGCCCAGCCTATAAATATTGAACCAGTAGCTCTGCTCAGTGTTTTTGCCACTGGATACAAATTATCCACCATCATCAACCCTGCCATTGTCTACTTTGGCCACCTGTAGTGACTCCACCAAGTCCTGACTCATCATGCAATACTACCCCAATTTGTTATTGTCCAGTATCCTTGCAAAAGGCTCAACCCTGTAAGTGTAATCACTTACATCTCATCAACTTTCCCTGACTGTAATCAGCAGGAAGAATCCTTTGGATTTCCCTCCCTGTTTAAGGTTGAGAAGAGCCCTTCAGTATTTACTGAAGCTTTTACCCTTCATCCTTGATTTTTAACCTTCACAAATACAAACCCAACCAATGCATCCTTTATCATCACTCAGAGCACGACCAAGTGCCTGTTAGACACCTGGTCAGTAGCATAGAGCCTGACATACTAGTGTATTGCTACTCTAGTTAAACTAATGTCCCTTGTGGCCAATCAAGGATGGCTTAAGGTAGGAGATACCTCTTTAAGATAAACTTACTTGGTATACAGTGAAGAAGATAGAGGTGACAGCTGAGCTGTGCTTATATCAAAATAACAACAGAGTTGTTAAAAGTAGCTGGCAAGCACTTAAACTGATTGGCTGCTTGTCAGAGGTGGTGGTCTTGCTGCAACTACTTTAAGGATCAAAGAGAAAGCTTTTAAATGGGCTTTTAATAAGACTAACTATGTTCCGTGGTAAAAAGGTATGGTGATGGGGAGATGTAAACACTACTCTAAAAGTAGAGGAGGGAATTCACTGCCTTATTATAGTAGCTGGGTGAATCACTGAGGATCAATCTCAAGGCCAAAGAGGCCACCTTTTATATATTTAGGTCTCTCAGGAGAGCTTATGGTGTATCACACCATTCTTACATCAAATGATGCCATAATGGTGTCATCTTGCACCATAATAGCTCATTGAGTAATTCCATTCAATTCCATTCATTCTATGCCCCATGACATCATGCATGCATTGTTATAACCAATAGCACATGTGTCAACTTATTTTGAAATAGAATGACTTGGGATAGTTCTCACAGACTGTACAAGTGGAACTTTCTCAGGTTGCTCTAACTCAATTTAATACTATTGAAATATACTTACAATATAATTGTGTACAATTGGAATTGTATTATAATTGAAATCCAACATAATTCTCCTCTCTATTGTATAAATAAAGTTTGAACTATATTCATTCTTATTATGTACATATTCCATCAAAATTATTTACATAATACATACCTATTGTTATGTACTTATTTTACTGCTCAGTCCACAGTAAGACTTCTTATGGTACTTGAGTTACAACAAAGTACAGAAGTAGTAGGAATTTAGGGTAGGCCCAATGGGTAACCTTAGGTAAAATACATGATAAATCCATTTCTGAAATAATATTTAAGGATTTCTTTATATTTAATGAGATATAGTACTATTTATAAAA
>SMGU01005353.1:0-15631 GCA_004348175.1 Puccinia novopanici
AGAAACAACACTAGATAGAAGGAAGATTGTTACATGAAAGTATAAATGGCTACAGAGGTCAAGCACTGCCTACCCCTCCACCCATCCCACCAATTGATGAATGGTTAGTACTTGCAACAAGAGCCCCCAACCTTATGCTTTCCCAACAGCTAGATAAAGTCCACCCCCTCAAATGAACAACCTAAATATGGTCTTCAGGGTCTTGGATGGAGTAGGCAGCATCTGATCCTTCACCTATGCATACAACTGGTCAGTCTATCTAAAAAAAAGAGAAATCAAAGCCAAAAAGAGACATAAAGAGTAGAAGCTGAGAAGGAATAGTGTGATAGGGAGAATGAAAGAAAGGAGGTGCACAAGACCAAATGGAGAAGGAAAATGGTAGAGGAAGAGCAATTATTTAGGATAGATACTTTCAAATGTTGGGGAAGCAATTTTTGGCTAAGATTAAGTTGCCAACTTGGCTCATCACCTTTGGCTTGTCCATGATGGATTGGGAAGAGTTGAAGTTTACCCCACATTTGGGGCTCTCATGTAATCTTCTCTTCAAAGGCTTCCTCTGGGGTCAAAACCTAGTACAAAACATTAGCAGGTGTTGAGTAGTTTCCAAACCCCACATGTGGGACATCTGGGTTCAAGGAAAGCTTTGATTTTACAAATAAAATTTCTTAGTGGGGTGTGGTCTGCCCTGAATTGGTGGATTGTAGTGGGAAGCCCCCTCTCAAGACTGTCCAAGGCTTGCATAATCCTTTTTGGATCCTTCCTGAACCCAACATGGGATGGTTTGTCTCTGGAAAACTGATCTTATATCTCATCCTTAGAAATTCTTGCCCTATATTTCTGTTTGAATTTCATGAGACTCACCAAAAGTGGGGCCCTGAGGAGTTCATTGTTTCAATCTTGGGGTATTTGCTAACATGTCAGCCAGTTCATTTGCCTCAAGGCCCTTGTGGCCTGGAATCCTGCAGTACACACAGACCAGAATACCTAATTTTTTAAAATTAGATAAGTTATTTAATGTGAGGGACTACCCTTTTGCCTATCCAAAAGGGTAAACAGATCTTATTAGTGCCCCTTGATTATCACTAAAATGGACACCCAGTGTATGCCATGCATATGTGAGGAGTTGACCAATTCCTGCGCCAGGCCAGCTACAAGGTGGGTGCTGATGGTTTTGGCTTCAAAGTTGTTTATGGCACTGCCATCTTGTGGTTGGTGCTGTTTACAACCACAGCTGCACAGGTTCCAGCTCCAGCATACTATTCCCAAGACCCATCTGTGAAGATGATCAACTTTAAGCATTCCTTTCCAGTTTGATTTGAAAATGCTGAGGAACTAGTTCAATCAAATCAGTGTGTTTCTTCCCCAAGTTCAGGATCTCCAAGACCAGGGTTATCCAGGGTGAGACTGGGCTGGCAAGAATTTTCTCCAGCTGTTTTTTGAGAAACCTATAAGGATACTTGGTAAGAAGCATGGAGTGACTTTGAAAAGACAGTTTTATTTCAGTTGGCTTTAATTTCAGGACAGGATGAATAGGGTGAGACACAGGATAATTCAGAGCCTTGAGAACATACGGGTGCATGTTTCTAAAATGGATAGAAGTTAGAGGCCTCAGTCCACTTCCTCTCTTCACAAACACTAGAGGTCTCTGCTTAAATATTCCTAGAACCAGTCTTCCAGCTTGATAGAAGCAAGGACCTCCTTCACCCCTCTAGCATTGCAAATTTTGTACCACACTAAGCTGCCAAATAGTACCCTTGAGTACAAAACTGCTACCACCAGTCTCCTTGTGAGTCCAGGATTTTGGCCATAGGTCAATTTCAAAATTCTTTCCAGTTGTACAATTGATAGCTTACTGATATTTTTTACCTTCTGTCCCTGTTCAGAAAATTTCAGATTTTTGTCTAGAATTACCCCTAAGAGAATCTGGATTCAAATGTTTGTAGTGTCATGGGTTTTCGGAAATTTAACTCAGCTTAACCCAAAATCCAAACACATTGGTTCCAGGTTAAGCTGGGCTCAAGTTCCAAAAAGCTAAGAAACTGGCTAATTGTTGCTAAATTTAGCAACACTTAAACTGAGGTTAGAGAAACCTCCCCTGCAACTGTAAAGGTTGAAAGTATTCACACTCCTCAACCTCACACTAACTGGCAATAAAACACCCAACCAATTGCTTGCACATTGCCGGAAAGCTAACCTTGGTCTAGCCTTGGGTCAAATTGACCCAAAACCTGACAAAACATTTGGATGCTCTAACCAGCTTGTAGATTTGAATAAGGGGAGATCCAGGCAACCAAAAATAAAATTTGGGTTGGCTAGCTGTTTGGTGGAAAAAACCATTGGTACAGCTTTTTTCTTATCAAACACTACACCAAATCTGGCCCCCCATTCTAGTGATTGCTTACCATTGTGTTGGAGAAGGTCTAATTTTTGGTTCAAAATATCAGCAGCCACTAATTAATGGACTAAATCATCTATTTAGAGTGTCCTAAAATGAGTAGTGTAGTTTCATGAAAGGGAATCCCTGGATGCCCCTAACTCATCCCCTTTTAAGATCACCATAAACTTAAATAAAAAATAAAAAGAGTGTGTTTGCCATGAAATGCAAAAATTCTTAAAGTCTTACTGCAGCTCCTATTTCAAAAAAGGAAGCTCATATCCACTGCAGTGGCACACACCCAGATGACTAAAACTCTGCAGTTCAAGTGGCCATGTTGCTTCTTGATGAAGAAAACCCAGCTCACACCACCAGCCATGGTGGATACAAACCTGGAAAACATCCCAATCTTGACTGCAGTTTTGATGAAAACTATCCAAAGCTCTTCAAGCATGATTTTTCTAGAGAGCCACTGTATTCTGAAGACACATTCTAACAGTGCTCCTGCATGAACCAAACATTATTCCTGAGGATTGTACACACTTTGCAAGGATTCAATCCCTACTTCACCCATCAGCCCAATGCACTGGGAAAATGGGACATTCACCTGCTTGTCAAGATCACAGAAGAATTTCTGATACTCTCATATGTAGCTTCTGCTGATTGAAACAACAAATATCTGCAGCTTTCAGAGACATCTTCCCTCAAAGCTGTAAACCCCCTCATCCCTTGGTGTTCACAAGTGAATAAAAAGTTGTATTACATAAGCATCAATTATCTTCAAGCTTTTCCTCATGTTTGGGATTAGAAGAAAGAAAACGTGGAAAAAACCAAGAGATAAATAACAATCCAACCTTCAAGAAGAAATTGGTGGAAGGGTAAGAAGAACAGGTAATGATAAAGATGATGGATTCGGGAAGATGTAGCATATGGTTGGGTTCAGGGTTTTTTGTTAAAGTGCTCAAATATTATGTAGAATTTTTCTTTGCTTGAGGCATGAGATCCCCTCTTTTTTCTTTGAAGACCAAAGAGATTGTGCGTCATAATTGAAAGTTGAGTGTTGGTTGCCCTACTCTCAGCAATAAATCAAATTGACTGAGATTTGTTGAAAAGTATTTTGTTGTGACACTCAGTTTCAATTTACAGCTTCTCTTGGGTGCAAGCCAAATGAATTCAACACACATTATTCCTGGTGGATTCCTGATGATAAAGCCTTGCTCTTTTTGCCCAGGGTTTGTTCAAGTTGGGATAAATTGGTTCCAGTCCCATGAAATTTGGACACTAGATCTGTTTGGGGGGCAATATTTGAGGAAGGAGCTAGTGATGGTGGGTTTTCTGAGCTGGAACGAGAAGAGAACATTGGATAGTGAGAAGTGTTTTTTTTTTTTTTTTTTTGGGGGGGGGTGTCTCAGACATAGCAGGTCAAATGCTTGAAGCAACATCCTTGATCTTCTGAGTAGAGTCGAAGGGCGCGATTTAATTGATCTTCAGCCGAAGCGCCACTTTGATTAAACTGTTCGACTTGGTTGACAAACGCCCGAAATTTATTGATCGATTTTTGCAGAAAGCCCCAGCGACACTTAATGCTTCCGGCCGACCTGATTGGAGATGAGATTGCCTCCTTATACACATGAGCAATTTGGTCCCAGAAAGTGCTTCTTGTTGGGTTCCAACCTTGGGATCTTTGGAGACTTGAATACAAGTGTGGCATATCTAAACATCTTCATTTGGTAGGTAGTTGCTTGATTTTTTATTCTCATTTGATTCTTGGCCGGGTTGTTTGCCTTGCTGGGAGATGATGGAGGGACAAAAATTGACTACAGTATTTTGGCACTGCAAAAAAAGAAATGCTCAACTGCCTTCAGTTGACATGCAGCATGCTCCAGCTAAACTTCCATCCAAACTCCACCTGTTTGCATACATGGATTTTTTTTGGCACAGTCACTGTGCAGTGTGCACAGTGACTGTGCATTTAAGCTTGGTTGAATCACTATTGGAGAAAGATTGGAGTAACACCATCCTTGGACTTTCTGCATGTCAACTGCAGGAAGTTGAGCGAGTTTTTTTGTTCTTGAAGTGTGGAGTGAATAAATATGTGAGAGAAAAAGGGAAATAAAAATACTTACTCATAATTTAACCATTCTTGTCAATGAGGGCAGGGTCAAAAGGAAATGGATCCATGGAAGGTGGGGTGGATCAATTTTTAGTGTGTTTTTTGGTAATGGTTTGGGGTTGGAAGGAGGGTGAGTATCACAGAGGATATCTGTGATACTGTGTTTTGGTGGTGCCATATGGGGAGCTAAACGGTTTGTAAATGTACAAATAGTATAGCTCCCAAGCAGAAAGAAACTATTTTTAGAACATGTTTAGCCAATAACTGATCCTCTAGAATGGAGGGACCCAAAAGGCCCCTGCATCCCTGAAGGATGCTCTCCATAGGAGAGGCTTATACATAAAGTCCATCCTGCTTGCTGGAGCAGAAAGGATCTTCAAGGATAAAAATACTTGGACTGCCCTTTTTAGAAAATACAAAGGCCATTAAAAATAAAATTAATACAGAGAAATTTGCTCTTGATTTGCACACTCATTTTGAGGCGGCCAAGACCCCTTCTTGACAAAAATTGTGCCTGCTAGTGACTAAACAGTGTCAGGGGGAGTGCATTTTTGCGACCACCCAGAAAACAGTCAAGACTTTTTTTGATTATGTGGATTGTGTCTCTGTATCCGCACTGTTTGAGAACAAACTGGGCCTCAAGTGGATGTTGGGTTGGCAATAACCTTGAATTGCTCATCCTCTGTATAAACAAGAGGCCCCACTCTGAAGATCATTGAACAATGTGGTGCATATAATTTGTTGAAAAAAAAAATGAAAAGTTTGAATTTTTAAATAATTCTTAAAAATCAATGGGATGTCTTAAAGAGATTCTGAAGCAGCAAAAATTAAGAGAATATTCCCTATTTCATTATGTTGTTGCGGTGGGTTGGAGTGTGGCTGGTTGATGAGCTATTGCAATTTTAAAGACACTCCAGCCTTGTGTTTGCTCCTGCCAAAATTTACATTTGATTCGCAAGTGGAGGGGCAGCTTCGCCGCCAGCTCCAGTGTTACACAGTGAGCCTCCCAGGGCTTGTGTAAGTTCTGTTTACGCCTCTGGTGGAGGCGCTAATTAACGGGTGGTCGGGGGTTAACTTTAGCACGCCGTGATGTAGCCCCCGGGGTGGAGATGCTCTCATGAACAGTCTAGTCCATTTATTTAATGTTTTTTTTGATGTTGGATGACTACCAAGAGAAAGTTCGTCTGGTTTTCTTCCTAATTTCAAGAGAAGAGAGCTGAAACTGCGCATTTGTCACAGTCTTTCGTATAACTATTTTATTATTTATTAAACTGTTGTGATCAGAAGTAATTTAAAATAGGAATAATGTACAACAGTCCACCACCCAGCCAGAGTACAACCCAGTGTAAACTCGTTCCTGCAACCTCCGCAACCACATTGTCACCTCAACCATCAACCCGTCCAGGCCAACCCGTTCAGAACCCCAACCAACCCATCCAAGTATTCCTGGTAGTCTATGATCTCGTGCGTTCGAGAGATTGAATAAAAGATGGCCACTAGTGAAACTAACCGAGTGCCTTTAATATGCAGCTTCCATCGGGGAAACTATCGGACTTGGCATGGCTATTCGGCGTCGGGCTGTATCACACCGCCGTGAAGATCCCCACCATCGGCCGGGAGATCGCATTTGGTGGCCATGCCCACCCGCAAGCCTCGGGTATATTCTCGTTGCCCATCCCCCAGGACGGCCAGCCGAGCATGCCCGGATTACGCTGGAAATGCGACATCGAAATGGGCTATGTCAAAACCATGACTGCACCCCCGACATGCCATTCTCACCATCTCACACTCCGTCAACAGTCCTCCTCCTTCGAGTCCTCCTCCCACCACCGCATCAGCCACGAGGACGAGTCTGGCACACTCATTCGGCCCCCTCCCTCCGCCGTCAAGCTGCTCAACAAGTACCCTTCCTCCTCCCATGAGGCCTACCCGCCGCGCTCGATGATGCCGGAGACAAAGACAAAGAGCCCCATCTTCCACTCACGCTCGCATGCATCCTCATCCTCCACCATCTCCGATTCCCTCACGTCCTTCTCCTCCACCACCACAAGTACGCCCCTCGAAACTCTCACCTCGATCCTCGACCAGCTGGATCACTCCCCAGACTGGTACGGCACCTCCTACGACCTGATCAACCGGAACTGTAACGCCTTCAGCGCCCACCTCTGCTTCCTTCTCACCGGCAAACACGCCCCTAACTGGATCAATCGTGCCGCCGCCGTTGGCGCTACCCTGCCCTGTTTGGTCCCTGCCGAGTACGATTATCCCCCTTGATAATTTAAAACACCATTATCTTCAGCTTACCATCTTTTTTTTTTTTTGGTCATTCTGTAGATGGATCGAGCCCCCTATTCCTCCCGCCCCACCCAATGAATCCAGTGGGAATTACCAAGACGAGGACGAAGAATGTGTCAACCACTCCCCTTACACACCGTCGAAACCCTACACCCCACCACCCACAACCCTGAATTCCATCAGTGAGAGAAAAACATAGTGTGGGGTGCCGAAGTTGCTATGTCATGTCTCATGTCCCACAACGACGATGTCCACTAGTAAAGTAATTCAGATTTAGATTGGCTTGGTCAGGTTGTCGACACCATGTGTGCGGTTTGATTGATCCACGAGCCGAACAAAGGCTGGCTCAAGGAAGTACTGAAGTGAAACCCGTGAACATTTGGACCATAAAATAGAGTGAGAGTATTTGATCCTCCACCTGTACCAAATATGTAGTACACTTCAAATAGTGCAGGCTCCTGCACCAGAGGCTTGCTTGGTGGCAGGGCTGTGCCACACCCTTGAGGTCTTCCAGCTTTCTGTCCCTCCAGCAGGGGGACTAAGAGCTCTTGCCAGAGGGACTAGTGACAAGCTTCTACTTTGCTAGATATTTGGTTTTCAAAATTGATTTCTGAGCTCAATTTCACATAAACTCCTAATTTTTTTTTAAAAAAAAAAAAAAAAAAAAATCAAAAGGTGTTCCTAGTGAAGGGACTCGCCAGCTTTCATGTGATTCTCAAGTTGGTCAAGTTGGACTTATGATTTCATGTAGAATGTGGTCCAAAACACAATTTTGCATACCACAATACAGCCACATCCAACTCCCAGCCAGTGGTATGAGACTCAATGGCACATCTGTTGGAGTTGCAGAGCCAGTTGAGTGCTGAATTGTGACTACTGCATGTACATTTTTATTTGAGACGGGGTTGACTGCCCTCACCTCTCCATTCACCAGGGCTGTTTCCGTGGCACTTGCATGCAAGTGCTTTCACTTCATTTTCTTGAATAACCTGTTGGTAACTTGTGCAACATTGGTTTGAAGTACATTACAAGTCAGGATGAACTCAAGATGAAGTTGCTTGTAACTTGTGTTGATGTCAAGCCCAACAATCAACCTGATGTGTTACCCAAGTCAAGCTGTTATCATCCTCTACCTGACAAAAAATTGGCTATATGTTTGCCTCATACAATTTCTATTTAAATCAGATTTCAAGTCTCAAAAGATTATTTAGGATCATAAGGAAAATGATGTGATTCATGCTGTAGTCTGTATGCGTTTTCTTGTAATTATCATGGCTCATATCATCTTTGGTCACCATTTTATGACCTTGAAATTCTTTTTTAATGTTTTGATCACATTGAGAATGTGGATAAAAGCCTTGCTAGTGAGCCTCCATCAATTTATAAATCCAAGTCTGTTAGAGCTGTGAAAACAGTCATCCACAAGACACCATTCAGCATTAAAAGGCTCAATTACTCCTGAAAAACACAATAAAGGAAGCTTAAAAAAACCAACACAACCCTCCCCAATGAAAAAAATTTGGTAGCAAACCAAACCTTTGCACATGGTTCAATCACCTGATTCATCTTTTCAGCTTGACTCTCAACTCACCTGACAGTGCAATTGATGATATCAGTACAGCACAGGGAAATCTGAAAAAAAAGACAAAACCTTGGTTCTGGTGAGTCAATGTCCAGTTAGTCTCTCAAACCCCCACCCACCCACCCACACTCACACACAAACTTGGAAGGCCAACCAAATAGCCTCTGTGATTCAATAAAACGGAACTAAAATTCACAGCCATCAGGCCATGTGCCTGCACAGCCTGTCAAAAAAGTGATGTCATAGAAGGAAAATATACTAAAATAGCTCAGATCTTGGATGAGGTGATTGATGCACAGCCCCATACATACTAAGTTAGTTCAGATCTTGGAGAATCTACTAATTCAGACTGCATGAAGCTGCATAGCACTGCATGTGATCTGCAAGAGTCATGTGCTCAGTTCATACACACTAAACTAGATCAGATCTTGGAAAATCCACTAGTTTAGTCTGCATGAGCTGGCATGCATTGTAAATTTTCATGTGATTGAGTGTATGTAGTATGTACTGGGTTGTATAAAGAGTGTGATATGTAAATGATAGTGGCCAAGGAGGGGTGTAACTTCTGATCCAAGGGGTTTGAGAACATGCGCATTGGTCCGGTTAAATCGACCAGTTAAGGCAATTTAACCGGTCCATTGAACGCATTGGGGCCAGTTTAGACACCAGTTATCCTGACTGGAAATGCCATTTCCGGTTAACGACCGTCAAATCTGACGGTCGTTAACCGGCAGTTAAGGCCATTTTGAATAATCAAAATGACATACCAGTTAAGGCATTCGAGGGTATGGATGCAAAGAATATCATGCTATCCTACCATCTCGACAAACAGCAATTCACCAAATGTCAAAGACCAGGACAGTCAATTTCAGCCCAGCCGACGAAGAACAGCTATCTCGTAGCTGGATTCAAGTCTCAACCAATCCCATCACCAATAACTCACAAAAGAAGGACGCCTTCTGGGATTCAATCGCAACCAACTTCAATGAAGCTACTGGTTCATCAAGGGAGGCAAAGAGCCTTAGCAATTGGTAAGTCAATTTTTTGTTTCTTTGTTTATTTTTCCCACATGATTGATGAAGTTTAATTGGGCATGTAGTTGGGAAGTCATCTGCAAAGCAACCCTAAAGTTCTCATCAATATTCAACAAGATCACAAAAAATCATCCCTCCGGAATGGTTGAATCTGACTACATCAAACTTGCCAAGGAGGCATATTACAATGAAATCCACCGGCTCTTCACATTTGAAGGCTGCTGGAACATAGTACGCAATCATGAGAAATGGTGAGATCACCATGGACATCGACCCTAAAACTCCGCGGCGCAAACTACAGATGATGCGATGATACATTCCACTCCAGTTCCCTCCCCACAAGTTGCCTCCCAAATCCCCAATGCCGATGCCAGTTCTGATAATGCTACTGCAAGCAAGCGACCACATGGTGTGAAGACTGCCAAGTCAATAGCCTATTTGAACAACCTTGCCAAAAAAAAAAAATTGACCTTCTTGAAAAAAATTCAGTCGAAATTGTCCGGCGCCACAAAGAAATGACACAAGCAAATGAGCTTCAAAAAGAAACCAATGCAATTCAATTGAAGCGAGCCAGAGCCAAATCAACACGATTATCTCTCCAAAAAGAACAAGTCAGAATGGAACGCGAAAGAATGGAAAACAATGTGATGAACAAAGACATCAGCACCCTCACAGATGAAATCTCGCGACAATACTACATGATGAAAAAACACAAGATCATGGAAGCTCTTGAAGCTCAAGAACACGCCAAACGTCAGAACAACACCGATTTTGCATCTTCTTTGTTTGGCGGCAACACATACTCATCGGATCACCCCGACCAATCTGACATTGAGGACCACGAGGAGGACAATGAAGGCCTGGACCAAGATATCGATCCTGCATTAGAAGGCCTTGTTTAGTCTGCTCACGCGCTTCTATCATCCTTTTCCACATCGATCATTTTTTCTTTTTTCATATTTTTTTTGGTTTGATGTTGTGCTCTCAAGTATTCAATTTTTTTATTTTTTACTCCCTTCATTCATTGTTTTTTTTTTTCTTTCTTCGGAATACAAAGTTTTTATTGAAACTTTTTACTTGAGATATAGAGAAAAGATAAATAACAAATGGAAAATGAAATGAGCAAACAACAAATCAAAAATGAAAGAAACCACTGATATTTGTTAATCATCCTCTTCACTTGGTTCATCCTCTGTGCCTTCGCTGCTTTCAGTGTCGGACTCAGGATTGGTGTCATCTGCTTGGCTTCCACGGCGGGCCCATTGGACCAATACAAGATCATCAATGAGGTATGCATGTTTGAATTGGGACTGCATATCCATTTTTTGGAACTGCAGCTCCATGTGACTCAAGTTTTCAGGGTTCGGAGACGCCGGAGTGACCTCAATGTTGTACGGCAAAGGCTGCGGGATGTTGATAGGCTCGCTTTTTTCATCTATGAGCATGTTGTATAGTATGATACAACATGTGATGATATTCGCCATTTGCAACGAACTCCAACTACGTCCGGGTCGCTCGATAATTTGAAATCTCCCTTTGAGTATGCCAAAGGCACACTCAATGTCCTTTTGGGCGGCCTCTTGAGCTGTATTAAAGTGATTTGATGCTCGATCATCGCTTGAGGGTTTTGCTGCAATGCATGTTGGCCAATTTGGATAAATACCATCAACAAGATAATACCCCTAATGGTAATGGTTGCCATTGAGTTTGAACTGGATTTGGGGGCCTTGTTTGTGGAGGGTTTTTTCGAATAATGGAGATCGATCGAGTACATTGAGGTTGTTCAAGGAGCCTGGAGTTCCAAAATAAGCATGCCAAAAACGCCTCTTCTTGCACACCGCGGCTTTGAGAACTATGGTCGGATATTTCTCCTTCCCTTTATATTGGCCTGCAAGAGATAACGGGCAATTTTTCCAGGCCCAATGGGTGCAGTCAACACTTCCGATGCACCCAGGGAATCCACGTTTGCTGTTTGTGTATAAGATTTGCATCAAATCCTGTTTGTTTGGAGCACATAGATGTTCTTCCTTATACAGCCCAATAATTGCCTTGACAAAGCAATAGAGAGATTTCCTAGCAGTTGATTCGGCTAGTCTTGCATATTTGTCCGTGGCATCGTGAGCCATGCCATATCCAAGAAGTCAGAGACATGATGTCATCTTTTGCTCAGTGCTGAGGCCTAAAAGCCCGGTGCAATCCTGATGAGATGAGAAATACGCAAATTAAAAATGATGACCAAAAATAATGAAATAATGTGATACACACCCTCTTCTGAAGGAAGTACTCATCATATTCAACAATTTCCTCGCGAATCCGATTGAACAACGTCTTCGTGATTCAGAATCGTCTTTTAAAATCTCTGTCATTGTAAGTTGGATTCTCGCTAAAGTAGTCGTTGTAGAGTTGTTGGTTTCCTTCTTGGCGATTTCGCTGTTTGGAAGGCCCACGTGTCCGTTTTGGTTCGTCGTCCATGTCACTATTGCTTCCAAATAATTCGAGGGCATCTTCAAGTGGGTCCGGCTTGTCCATAATCCATCGTAGGGATCTATTGATTTTTGGTGGTGATGGGGATGGTGATGGCGATGCCGGGGGTAGCATTCGGGTGGTGTGGTAAGCCAAACCTTGAAGAAGAAGGCACACCAGGCCAGGAGCAATCACGGAAAAATCACAGGACTCAGAAGGATCAGACACAAGCTCAGGAATGGTACAAGTCACGGCAGGGTCACGGATAAAATCAACCAAACACAGAAACCACAAGTCTGACGCAACAAGGAAAAGACCACCTGAAACGATCAATCTCTGTATAGGATACTGTTTCGTCTATCTGCAAGCCGCCTCGCCCTAGAAAGTTCCGCAAGCCATGAAACCAAGCATGAAACCAAGGCTATTGTTATCTCCTTCCTTTACAGCTTACGCCGCATGTTATGTTTTAGCCGCTTCTTCTGTTCCCATGGTTTCCCTCAGCCGTACCCACAAGTTGGCCCTTTTTCTCCTTCTCTGGAATGTTCCATCCTTCTTACGGTTGTACCCAACCACAACTCAGCCCTCTTCTCATTCACCCAGATTTGTCTATAAAAGCAGCCTTGTTTTCCCTCCTCAGTTGTTCCCCATCAGCTCACTAGGAATCAAAGTAGCATTGCTTAGCACTGATCACAAGCCTTATCATACCCTTAGCAAAATATCTAAAAGACTCACCAGTAACCAGTCTGGGAGAACACCCTCATCTTTATACCAAAACATCTTCAAAGCCACACCCTTTTTCTCTAAGAGTTTATTCTCTGTTTCTTGTCTTACCTTACTCTCCCAGCTTTCCCCGAGAGGCAGCCCTTCAAGCACTATTCCCTCTCAAGCTCTATTCTCCATAAGAGTAGTTCCACAGTGGTTCTTGGCTGGTAAAATGGCTTAGGACCAATGCGGAGACTCACCGTCAAGGAGCGGTGAAGGACCGGTTTGCCTGCTAGCTAGCTGGACTGATGCGTTCACACCCCTCCGGTTAGCTAACTGGTCACCAGGGGACCATTTGTGGCACTTGCCTGGCATGTGCCATTGCAGAGGTTTTTGCATAAATTTGGTTGGAAGTGTATAGCATTTTGGTTGTATCAAACCTGTATGTATGACTTGAAATGAATTGGAAGTATTCTGGAAGTAAGTGGTGTGTTTGGTGAGATACTTGTACAACTTATGTTGAACTCAAGGTGATAACTCCTTGAAAATTAACATTTCAAGTTCTTTCAGATTGATAAATGGCAGGTGCATTAAAAAATAGCATAAAAACATAATAAAGAAAAATAATTATAGAACCAAAAAGGTATCCAATTATAATTTAATAATATAATCATTTATGTCTAAACAAAAAATAACCTAGGGTCACCATCCAAAAGCATAGGGATAAATACACTCCTCCACATATAATATAAAAGAGATAGTGATTCCTTAAATTTTTTACTCAATATGAAAAGGAATGTCACAATTGATAGAAAAGTAATTTAGATGATCCCTCTATATTAATTTGATAAGCTTATTAACACTTGACTTAAGAAATAAAAACATAAATATATATAAGGATGTAACTAATTAATTGAAAATGTAATAAACTATAGAATAAAAGAATCCATGTCAAAATTGAATCATTTGAATGGAAATTTAAACAAAGGAAGAAGGAAAAATATTGGAATAAGAAAATGTCTAGCCCAGAAAGGGAAGCAGAAAAAGGTAGATGCTCTACAAAATGATACTCAAACCTTTTTTAGAAAAAAGATCTTTTACAGAGACTAAATCTACAAGTGATCAACTAGGGATCTGAAAATATTTCACTAAGGCTATTATTTATTTCTCATAATCCTCAAACACAGCTTGAGAGAAGTTCCTGTGTTATCTGGGACCTTCTTTTGCTATTTTATCATCTGTATCTTTCTGTATTAAATTGACTCCCCTTTTTATAAAATAGTCTCAAACCTTATTGATACTAAAATATTGCACAGGCAGCTTTCCATATGTCCAATTACTCATGAATAACAATTATCCAACTAAGCCAGACTATTACATATCTGAATAAATGTTTCCCACAAGTGGTCTAACAGTGAGTATTCCCTTTGTTAATCCTTCCCCCCTATGTATAAACTTCCTGGAAACACTAAATAATCCCAGCTTAAATTCTCCACAGGATCAGATAACCCCATAACAAACATTTCTGGTATAAAATAGAAAACTACAAATAATACCTGTTTTCAGGTCATTCTTAAATATTTTTATTCCACTTTGTGTGAATTTTACACATTTTTTATTATCCAAAAGAAGAGCCAAAACACTCACAAACTTTCTCCAGATCCCCCAAACCTCAAAATGGTTCCTTCCCCCCTTTCTGCATATTTATCAGTGCATTTAACTTGAAGTTTTCCACATTTATCCTTCCAAAAATACTCTCTCCTACAGTACCCTGAGATGTATTCAGTCAGATTTTTGCATAATTCAAAGAGGGAGAGAAAAAAGATACTGTGGGTTGAATTCACCCAATATTTTTGATATTATCCAAAGATTATAATGGTGAAAGATTTAAGTTTTGTAGAACTGCATCCTAAAACACCCAGGATTTATTCTGCCCTTACCCAAATGGAACATGTTTTATTGTTGGGGATTAAACAGAATGGGTTCTTATAGTAAAACAGATTTATAAAACTACATTTATTCAAAAAAAAAATTGAATGATGCGCACATAAGATTTTACTCTAGTAGCAGACAGAATTTTAGGAGATTATCTGGTTTTACACATAATGTGAAAATACTTTTTTTTTTTTTGGTTTCTAGATTTTAAGTGAGTAAGAAAACTTTTTCATGCCAGAAATATGACTGGACTCAAATAATTCCTGAGGCAAGTATGATACCTAGCTCTGTAGGAGTAATTAAAAATGATATGATGAGTAATTTTAAATTCCTTCTAAAGGATAATAAACAAAACTCAGTTCCAAATTTCACTTCCTTACCCCTTGTGATTGTTTAAAATTCTACACCTTCATTCCTCCATGTCTGATGTACTCTGCAGTTGCAAAACGTATTATAACATTTTAATTCCCTACTCAAACCTCCTTTTATGAATTGTGTTGGGTATCATTCATTCAAAGAGTAACTTAGAAAAATCAGGTTTGGTTGTCTCCAAAACATCATTTCAAATATCCTGGGTAATTGGCAATTCAAATGATTGGAGAACTTAAAGATTCTGTTGGAATCTGCTTGACCCTAATTTATTCACCTGCACTTCCAACCAATTTTTAATCAACCATGAAGACCTAAGCTGCTTTGGTTACAAAAACCCATATGGTTTACCAGGTTAGATTGTGAATATTCAATCTGGCCCAAATTAAAAATTTAATAGCACATGAGTTCAGAAATCCAGAGCTTTGTATTAAAATAATCTGTAATTACAACTCAAATGTATTCTACAATATCAGCACAGGCATGTATAAATTTAGGTAAGTAAATTTGGGTGGACAATGATTGGAATATAAAATAAGATAAACACATGAAATGGTCAGTGCACCGGGGTTTGTGAGGGAAAATCTTGTATAAAAATTATTTTTATATTTTTTTTATTTATATTTTTTTATTTATATTTTTTTATTTTATTTTTTTATTTTATATATATATATATTTTTTGAAATAAATGTCCACCGTAATGTACGCGCGTACATTACGGTGGACATCTTTTTTTTTTTTTTTTTTTTTTTTTTTTTTTTTTT
>SMGU01005357.1:0-12174 GCA_004348175.1 Puccinia novopanici
AATTCAGACATAAAATCATGACCTTTCACATAAAATTTTCCTGCAGGGACCTGTCACAGTACATAAAACTTTGTTGAGAGTCCCCTGCCAAAACATTAAACTATGCCGTTATGTATGATTTTATGTCCGAATTTTGAATACCATAATTGAAAAATACTGTGGAGGAATATAGCATTACTGTCAATACAAAGATATGGCTTAATTAAAATTTCCTGCCAAACATTGCCATAAAATCTGGAAATCCCTTACTGCTATGTTTCAGTAAACAAATGGCTTTCAAAGAGTCACATTTGTTTGAATTTGCACAATGGAAAATATTCCAGTTTGTTCATATTTTGCTATTTATTCACCAAATAAACTGCTGGAGTGGGCCGTTGGCCTGAAGATGCTGACTAGTTGAATGAAAACTACAATAATTTATAAAAGGTGCTATCGCCCAAGTCCAATTTTCGCTTTTTGTTGTGATCGGCCGGGGTAGCACCATCGGGCTCTTCTTGTGCACTGCTGTTGACATTGAACCTAGGTTCACGCCGGTGACCTAGTACGATCCCTCCAAGTCCACGCCAACTCTTTTAGCTGCTTGTTTACCACTTCCCTACATACTTCCCCTCCTCCATCATCTTGACCATTACCAGATCCAAACAAGCACTCGTTCTCATTGAGGCTCCCCTATCACCCTCCCTTCCAAACCTTCCGATCAACTTCCAGTCATGCGCTACACCAGTCTCCCTCGGACTGCCACCTTTGCTTGGTCCCCGGTCCATTCATCTCTTCTTCTCCGAACCCCTCCTCCTCTGCCTCCGCCAACGGTGCCCCAGAGCAGCAATCCGAACTAGATCATTTTAACTCCCCGTTGCTCGCTACCGGCACTGCCAGCGGTGTACTCGATTCGAGCTTCAGTACGGACTCCAAGCTCGAAATATGGTCCCCATTCACCCACGACTCAGCGGATGCTAAAGGTACCGTCACCCTTCAATCTAGGTGAGAAAGACCTCCACATGGCTCTTCTTTCGCTGTCATTCCACATTTGCTGATATGCCATTCATTCCCAATTAATTTGCTTCTTACTAGATTCCACCGTCTAGCATGGGGTCATGCCGCTGGACTTCGTCCACGAGGTGTAATTGCAGCTGGCATGGAAAACGCCGAATTAGATATATGGGACCCTATCAAAATCTTAGCCGGTCAAAGGTTTGTCTCTACGTTTTCCAATTTCAAATGCACAATTAAGGAGTTCTTCGATCGCTAATCTGTTTTGTTGACTGGTTCTCGATCGGCCATCAATCGCATATCCAATAGTCCCGAAAAAGCGCTGGTCAGCAAAATGACAAACCATAATGGTCCCGTCAAAGGTCTCGACTTCAATCCGGTCAAAAACAACCTGCTGGCTTCAGGTGCTAGTAAGGGAGAAGTAAGTGAAACATTCACAGCGTCTACATTGAAAATGTTTTTCCACTGTATTTGTTTATGCAAATCAATAACGACGATTACATATTTGAAATTCAAACAGGTATTTATATGGGATTTGAATAACCCGGTCAAACCTTTTGCTCCCCCTCATCACGTTCATTGGATGATGTTACTTCGGTTAACTGGAATCACATCGTCCAATCAGTCCTCGCTGCCTCATCAAATAATGGCTACACTGTGGTCTGGGACATTCGAGAAGCCAATGGTCAGAAAGGCAGGGAAGTTGCAACGCTGAGCTACAGTGGTTCCGTCAACCAAATGCCTGCTTATGGTCAAAATCAGCCCGGCATGATGGGTGGCCCACAGTACGGCTCTCAATGGATGGGTCCTGCGGGTGGGCGACCCGGTAGTGTCAGCTCGGTTGTATGGCACCCTGAAAACGTAAGTTTTGGTCATTCAATTGAAAAGTTGGACCTTCAAGCGTGCAGTCGTATTGATGCCCGTTTCATCCACTAGCCCACCAAATTAGTCACGGCTTCCGATGACGATGCATCCCCCATCGTTCTTGTTTGGGACCTAAGAAACGCCAGAGCGCCAGAAAGGATTCTAGCTGGCCATGAAAAGGGAATCCTTAGCTTAGCGTGGTGCAAACAGGATTCAGACCTGTTAGTCAGTTGTGGAAAAGATTGCCGAACGATTTGCTGGAACCCTTCGAATGGGGAGATAGTCGCGGAAGTGCGTGTTTTTTTATTAGCTCTCGCTAAACTTCCATGTGGTTTGTGATTGAGTATGAACTCATCTACTCCCTGCAGCTCCCTCCCAGTAGTAACTGGTCTTTCCAAAGCGATTGGTGCCCAAGAAACCCTGACCTAATAGCGACGGCATCTTTCGACGGCAGAATAGCGATTAATTCTTTACAGTCAACTGGCGAAGAATCTGACGTCGCCCAGCCTCCGCTGAATTCGGGCCCAGCAGTCGATGGCAGTGATATCTTTGGTGATCAAGGAATTCTTGCGTTGAACAGTGCCAAAGCAGCTGTAAGCTGTAAGCAAGCGCCCAAGTGGTACAAACGTCCATCTGCTGCCACATTCGCATTTGGCGGTAAGGTGGTCACAATCAGTAACCCCAGCCCACCGAATCCAGCACAGCAAGTCCCCACCGACGATGCCTCCGCAAAGACTTCACCAATGGTCAACATCAAACAAGTTGTCACAGAGCCTATGCTGGTTGAACGTGCGTTGAAACTAGAGAATGCGAGTCAGGCCGGCAACCTACAAAACCTTTGCGAAGACCGGGTTAATCACCTCCCATCAACTGCTTCGACAATTGAATTGCAAAGTTGGAAGCTGCTGTTGACTTTATTCAAAACGGATTCGTCCGAGGAGCTTGTAAGCCTTTTAGGCTTTTCTAAAAGCGAAGTAAAATCAATGGTAGAACGGCAAATCGAGGGATACAAGCCATCCAAGACGAATGCCCTGTCACGAACAGCCAGTGAGATGGGACCAGCCTCCGCCGCTCTCGAGACTAGCCATTCAGATAATGGCTCTATTCCTCGCGAGCCGTTGGTTACTTTTGCGGATACCCCTCGTGAAGGATTATCTGCTTCCTCTGAAGGTGGCGGTGAAGCTACGACTAGTTCTGCAGATGCCCCACCCTCTGAAGCTAGTATGAGTGCAATCTCGGACGGAACCAAGCTGGCGGAAGCCGAGTCAGAGATTACAGAACCAAGCCTGTTTGGTGACGACAATGCGAACGCTGCCGGACAAACTGCCGCCTCCGTGGACTTCTACAACTCTATGCGTAGTGGTCGCCCTGCTGGACTTCCCGATCACGTGTTCAGTAGAGTCAGCGCTGCTGCTTCTTCAGTTGGCGCCACCATCGGCTCGCAAACTTCATCGATTGCCTCGGAGGTAACTCGAAATAACGTGTTTCAAATATATCCCTCTGAGGAATCCAAAGGAGATCGACTCATCACGCGTGCCCTTGTTGTTGGCGACTTCGAAAGTGCAGTCTCATTGTGCATATCAAGCGAGCGCTGGGCAGATGCGCTGCTTTTGGGAGTCAGAGGTGGACCTGAGCTGCTCCAGAAGGCTCAAAAAGCTTACTTCGGAAAGCAAACGATCAATCACCCATACCTGCGACTCTACCAGTCGATTGTCATGGACGACTTGATGGATGTTGTGCAGAATGCAGATCTTGCCGAGTGGCAAGAGATTTTTGTGGTTCTCTGTACCTTCGCCAAGAAAGAGGAGTTTTCCAATTTGGTTGAGCAACTGGGCCAAAGGCTTGAGTATATGTCACATCCATCCACTCCTACCGAAAGTCCAGACCAGCAACCAAATTCAGTTTCAACTGCCGAATTTCGAAAAAATGCCATTCTTTGTTATCTCGCCGCTGGTAAATTGGAGAAAGTGACTTCTATCTGGATAGAGCAGATGGAAGAAGAGGAAGCGGCGTTGCTCAAGAGCGTGGACGCCGACGACCACCAATCTGCATTCAGCATACACGCTCAAGTCCTTCAAACTCTCATGGAAAAAGTGACGGTATTCCAACGTGCTATCAACTATGTTGACCTCGACCTTGCGCAAACCAATGATGGCGTCGAGGCTTCCAAGACTGATGCCAAGGACTACAAACTGTCCATGTTGTATGACTGTTATTGGGAATATGCGGAGTTGTTAGCTTCACAAGGGCTTTCCAATACCGCATTACAATTTGTTGCTCAAACCCCCCTGGGCTATACACCGTCTCGTACTTCGCGATCATCCTCGACGCGAGAAAGGCTTTCGAAATCAGTTGGATTGGCAGCTATTATGGCAGACCGACATTTCCCCCTGAACAAAAGACGCCAACCACCTCCACCGTCCCACCTTTAGACAAACCTTTCGCTGAGGTCCCCTCAGCCCAGAACGCCTACCAAGCTCCTTACAATCAACCCAATAATCTACCGGCCTACTCAAATCCTGCCTATGGTCAACCATCCTCCATGGGTGCTCCCAGTGGCAATGTAGAGGGCAACTATTCCAATCCTTACGGCCCCTCTTATACTCAAATGCCAATGACCCAAAACTATGCACCCATGTCAACCGCCTCGTTCCTACCGCCTCCCCCAGCACCCATCGGTACCTCTCCTATTCCTAGCAGAGCTCCTAGTGTCTCACAGCTCCCCTCTGCGTCTCGACAGCCGCCCGGTCATGTCGGAGGCTGGAACGATGCGCCAGTTGTCAATAACACCCGGAAGAATATTCCACCGCCTGGTGGGCCGAAGGCGGTAATCACCTCACCTTTTCCTAACGCGCCTCAATCAATGTCACCCGCCCAACCGTATCCCAACCAATTCAGCGGCTACGGTGCTCCTCAATCTGGCTATCAACAAGGATCGCCCGGTGGACCACCGCCACCGCCACGTGGTGGCTCTCGTACTCCGGGAAATGCTATGAATGTGGCCCCGCCCCCTAAGTTCGGACATCAACCTCCCGGCGGAGTCCCACAAACTCCTCAACAGTATGGTCAAGCTAGTCAATTTAATGCTCGTTCCGGTTCGCATGATCAACAATCATCTCACGCTGCTCCTTATGGTCCCCATGGAGGAAATTTAGCACAACAAACTGCACCTACAGGGCCCTATGGGCCGCCGAAGGCACAACCCCAGGCGCAGGCCCTCCTTCGCAACAAAGACCCGGGAATTTCTCAACTCCTACTCAGCCAGCGGGTTACCACACCCAACCTGTCATGCAAAGTCCAATGCAACAAACTCCCTATGGCTCTGGTGCACCTCCGCAGATGTACCCCAACAACGAGGATCTTTATCTGGTGCACAAGCTGCGGGACAATATGGTATTCCATCACCCGGGCAGGGCATACCGGCCGGCGGACCCAATATGCAGCCCGGTCAGGGCCCACCGCACCCCGGCAACGTCATGAAAACAGGCGGATTTGCCAATTCAAGTAATGACCTGCAACGTTCAGCTACCGCTCCATCGGCACCTAAACCAGAGACACCCAAATCCAAGTACCGTTAGTATTTTAAAATCTGTTTGATGCTACTCGATTTTCCATTATGATCTCAACGCATCGTATGCTCCTTCCTTCGTAGCGCCCGGTGACCGCAGCCATATCCCTGAAGCAAGCAAACCGATTTTCGTGAGTCTCCAACGATTGATGAATCAGATGAAGCAAGGACTGCCTGTAAGTAAAGACTCGCTGGTTCTAGAATGAAAAAAAAAAAATGATAATTAACAATTTCTGAGCTTTTTTTTTTTGCAAATGCGTAACCGAATTCAACGACCAGGCAAATCAAAAGAGGCTGGTGGATGATACAGAGCGCAGATTGAATGTGTTGTTTGATGGCTTGAATTGCGAGACCGTCCCCGCAAGTGTGATCGACGAACTGATGGATATTGTGAAAGGTTTGTCCTTTCCTTTCGTGCGGTTCAAAATCCCTCTTTTACGATCACAACAAGTGGAAGATTGGTACTGATTTTTCAATTCATTTGATGCGATCTACCACATTGGAACAAATAGCCATTGAAGCCAGAAATCTTCAGTTGGCTTTACAGTTGCATGTCTCCCTGCTAACTTCAGGGATTAAGTCGGATGAATTAACTACGTACATGCCCGCCATTAAAATGTTGATAACCAAACTACAGTAAAAGAAGATGACGCCCCCACGAACTTTTATTTTCTCTTTCTTCCGTCTTTGTGAGATGTCTCGTCAATCTACTTGTGTGTCTGGTTTGAGTTGTTCTTATGTTTTTCATTTTCTTCTCACTGTTATTCAGGTTCAGTCAAACGTATACTATGAACCCAATATGTGACTGTTTGCTTTTATGGATCGCTCGAGATGTTATTCTGCAAGAGATAATCTGCATAACTATTTCTTTTCTACCCAATGGCCGTGTCTTTTTGTTTTTTCTTCCTGTGTCTCTTCTCTTCTCCGGTCAATCATTGGTCTGATGAAATCCCCAACACATTGTGCTACGACGGCGAGCAAGTCTAGTCGTGCCCGTGTTCCGACTCGCTCTGAAATTTATTTCTTGTTTGCATGTACTCTTTCCTCTTCAAACTCATCGCTCTTCGCGTTGAACACTTCCCTGATAGACTATCCCACTTTATCCGCCAGGCCAATTCTTGCCCGGTTATACCCTCCAACCTTGCTTTGGTATTTTCCCACCCATCCTGTATGAAGAAGACAGAACAACTCTGCTCTTTCCTCAAACCGGGGAGCTACATGAAAAATTAATAACCGAGTGACACAGTTGAGAGGATTTGTTTTTTACGCTAGCGTCTTATGTATTGTCGCAAAACAAGCTCATTTCAATTCACGCCGGAAGCCGAAGGGCTCACTATAATTGGACACCTGATCGAGGTCGGAGTTATGTTCTCAGGAATTCTGCGAGAGCTGTCTGGCTCGGGAGCCTCGAGCAGCTCAGCAGCTGCAAGCCCCGAGCAACTTTCCCGAAGACTTGAGCGACAGCGGACGGTGATTGAATTGATTTTGACAGATGGATTATTGTGCCGGATGATTGAGGGAAGGGCTGACGAAAAGTGCTGGGATCCGCTGCTCGTCAGCGCAAGTCATCGCGCCCCAAAATCAAATCATCGTGGGACAGGAGAACGCCGGCCGACAGCACCCTCAGTCTGCCGCCGGGCGGATAACCTCGAACGGGCACCTGATGCACTCATGAGCGAAAGAAATCGGGTATAAAATGAGAGACCCTCTGTTGTCCAAAATCCCCACCCCACTTCCCTCCACTGCAATCAACTCCACCACCAATAAGCATTCCGCTCTTTCCAAGTCTTTCCTTCTAAAAAACCAACAGCCCACCTCACCGCAATAATGAAGTCGTTCATTTACGTCGCTTGCTTCTTGGCTGCCAGTGCGTGATAGATTCCTTCTTTTCGCTTGCTGCCGAAGGGCTCTAGGCTAACTGTTCCGCCATTCATTGTTCAGCTGCCGCTGCCTCCCCTGTTGAGTGAGTCCCCACATTCTTCTTGGGCCGCTGGAAACTCAGAACGTGCATTGGCTTACCTTTTCCTCGTCCGCACACAGGCATCACCCCAGGTACCTCAGCAGCCAGCAAGCATCCGGCCAAGGCTCCCAATCGCAAAGCACCATGAACGCGACCCCATGGGGCATGTCCCAGAGCCAATCTAGCAGCTCGTACGCCTACCAACAATCCAGCCAGGTGGTCCAGTCCTTCCAGCCCATCCTTGGCATGTTGAGCCAGATGCAAGGAATGATGGCCAGCGGCACCATGACCCAGACCCTCGCTGCAAGCTACATGAGCCAGCTTGCCTCTCAGCTTCAACCGGCCCTTCTTGGCATGAACGGCTGTGGCTGTTTCGGATCGGTATGTGCTGCAATAATAATGTTACCTAATAATGTGCATCGGACATAAATATCTGATCGTCGTCCACTTTGAAATTTTTCAGCCCACCATCGGACCCATGATAAACAACGTGTTCGGTCAGCTCAGCCAGGTCATGCAAAGCTTCCAGTCCAGCTACGGCTCCAGCTTTGGAGGAATTGTATCCCGTATGTGACTCCCGCTTACCTTCAGTGGAATCAAGGTCCACTGACTCGTCTGTCTACTTTTAAATCTCTTAAGCCTTCCAACAAATCCTACCTGCTTTCCAGTCCTTTGTTCAGCAGTCCCAGCAAAGCTCCAGCTACAGCAGCTTTTCCCAATCTCTCAACCCCTTCATGAACATGTTGCAGCCCTTCATCCCTGGATTCGGCAGCATCGGCGGCTTCTAGATGTTGTACTGCAGACATACCTCAGCCCATAGCTCTGTCACCACTCCTATGTGACGGCTTCGAAGTGACTCTTGTGAGCTTGGCTTTTCACACCCATGAACTCCCTTCTCTTATAGTTTATCACATTGTAGCGTCATGATCTGCTTGGATTTCTCTATTATGAACGTTTGTTGTGCTCTGTGCATCTGCCTTCATTAGTTTGAATACGATCTCCCGACAATCTTTCTTCTGCCTCTTGCAACCCTGGAGCCCCATCTATTGTGCCTTCTTTCTTGAAATACCCACAGAGACCACTTGCCGTCCATCTCCTAGTTGTTTCCCCCGCCTGATATTTTTTTTGGAAAAGACAGCCAAGATTTTTCAACCCAAAGAACAGGTGATATCTTTCGAGATAAAAGTAGATTAATTGAGAGGGAAGCGTTAGAAACAAGGTAAAAAAATTGAAAAGATGACTGCTATAATTACCTTGAGCAGAAAAAGATACAATACATCCAGTTATCCTGACAGTAATTAGTGGAACAGGTGAAGAGCATGAAGAAAACTATGGCTTAGTTAAGTTTATCCATGTTGATCTAGGAGGTACTCAGAGAAACTGAATTCTTTCATGAACAAATTCCAGGTTATTAAACCTTGCACTTGGCAGCATCTTAGCAGAACCTCCCTTGGTAACCACATTTGATTGTGGGAAAAACTGGTCACACCCTCATCAACCTCATTGCTACAACCCTTTCCATTTCACTTCACTGGAATATTGATAAGCCCCCTTAAATTTTCTGCATGGACAAGCTAGTCAATATGAAATGATACTGCATATAGTTGATTGTCAGACTATGCAAATCATTTGGGAATAACAAATCCCAAGCCACATACAAAACTCTACTGATAGGGACCAAACCTGATGTATCTCTCAACAAAAAAGAAGAAGAAGAAAAGTGATGGCCAACATTCACACAATAGTTGGCTGGGCTGGGCTGCTCATCAAGTAGTGACTCAACATCCCGTCGAGATCAAACCGGTCTACTTGGGTAAAGCCAAATGATCTGGGGGAGCTTGCATTTTATACCGCAACGAGGGGGACTGGCTGAGAGGAGACCGAAGAAAGCTGCAGCAATCAGGTATCAAGTCCGTAACAGCTATCCAACTGATTACGATGTGGTTTTGTATTGAAAGACTGATCAAAAAAAAGAAAACAGAAAAGAAAAGAAACAAACAGAGAAGAAGAAAGTTTGTCTGGTGTACGACGCTGTAATCTAGCAAGACATGAAAGCAGAAAAAAAAGGGAGAGAAAAGAAATGGACTTTGTTTTTATCAAGTTATAAACAGCATCTAGTAGCCATCTCCTTTCCGGCTTGCATTAACTGGGTCAGTGTCTACTATCGCTGTTTTTAACACACTTGCATAGATGAGAGTACAATTGGCACATGTACGGAGAATTTTTTTTTTTGTTGGTAAATATGGGAGAGAAAAAAAATGAAATTAAAACACTACTGATGAAAACCAAACCACATGGGTTGTTCTTGCTATGCTTGGGCTTCGAGACCTCCATCACCTGCACGGAAACAAAAAAAAGGTGGTTAGAACGATCGATATGTGGATGTGTGGTCTAGGAGAAAACGTTGTCTCACCTGCTTCGCGCTTTTTGAGGACAATTTCCCCACCCACAGCTCGACGCCATACATCTTTCACATCATCAGTAACAGTTCTGCCAGAAGGTAAACATAAGTCAGAGAATGCTCAGTTTGCCCCGAATTGTTTCGACTGCTGTATCTGGGTAGAAATGCAACAAATGCTCACTCGAAATGACTGGTGGCATCGTACGACCGAGTGATGAAGACGTTGTCCTGCTGGCCCGAAGAAGCTGGAGCGTAGATCGGGCTGACCGTGACAAATCTAAGATCAAGTGGACTACACGTGTCAGCATCTGAAATTTGTTCAACTCGAAATTGTGGCAAACTGACTTGTCGTGGATGGGGCCAATAAGTTTGTAGGCCGCATCTAACTCAAGCTCAGGGGTTGAGGTTTCAACGATCGTAGAAACAATCGCTACATAGTAATCTTTAGCGCAAACATTGTGAGTCGAGGAGATAGCCGCGATGTAAATATCTGCCGAGAGTGGTCAACAAAGAAGGTTTATAAATCAACCAACCCGTCAAAAATCTGGTCAAAAAAAAAAAAAAACTGAAATAAATCGCTTACCGTGCTTTCGACCGACCTGGGCTTGAGGAACCACCAGTTGTAATGAATCGCTGTCATCTGTGTTGGGGACAGGGTGCTTGAGCAAGCAAATTGATCGAACTACTTTGCCTTGCTCAACGACCTTCTCGCCGTTGCCACCCAAAAAGTAGCTGGGGTCACCAATCACTTTTTTGGCCTTGACAGTCTCCGAACCACTCCTGACGCCGGCGACTTTGCCTTCAATGTCGTAGATGATCTCATCTATAGGCTTGTCCAGCATATACGTGCCCCCATAAATGGCTGATAGTCTGGCGAAACCTTGAGGCAGTTCACCCAGACCGTAAAGGGGGTAAATGTAAGGCGACTTTCCGTACCGAGCAACCGATTTGGTATAAAGTATGATGCGCTCGTATGTCTCCTTGACGGGTCGGGTCTTGTATGACTCATCGGAATGAAGAGCCAATGCATGGCCAATGAAATCCTGGGTTGCCGCCTCCAAAGAAAACTTTGTGTATACATCTTGCATTGTGGTACTTTCCAAGGAAATACCTGAATTTGTCATGAGTCATTTTTTGTTTTGTTTTGTTCACTCGATCGAGTAATGTCCGAAAATTGAAATAGGACTGACCTTGATGGGTAGAGGGGTCGTTGACACGGTAGTTGGCGACCCATTCCAAAAACTTCTTTGCCCTTCTCTTCTCGAAGATCCCCATGAGAGGAGATGTGACTGCCTCGACTTCACTGGAAGGTACCTTAGCCACTTTTCCAGCTGCAAGCACGTATGATCCGGCAATCTACGCTTAGCACAGACAGGTGGTGGTTAATAAAGGTGATCTCAAAAGAAATCAGAATCAAGCTTCAAGTGATCGAATACTTGCTTGCTTGAATTCGAGGTAACGAGTGACATCAGTGTGCACCAATATATTGGTGAGCTCCCCGTTAATCATCATGAACTAAAAATAAAAAGCGGGACGGTCCGAAATCAGAAAGATTGTTACAAGAAACCAAAAAAGATGAATCTCAAGGAGAAAATAAAACTCACTTTGGGGATGAGATCAATGGCCCAATCTCTGTCTCGGCCTAGTTCAGCGGGTGGCTCTTGACCAGGACGGAACTTTCGGTAGAGCTGTGTGAGATTGAGAGAAGCAGACTCTGCGCCATAATAATCATTCCTATGTATTGAGACAATCCAAAACTTTGACTGTTAGCAGAGAACGTAGCATCTTGGCTGAAAAGAACAGGTAGGTTTACTGACCTGTCCATATGCAAGACTTTCTTGCCATCGACGGAAAGCAAGCCGGATAGGATGCACTCCGTCAGACCGGTGCCCAAGACGACGTAATCATACCTATCAACGCAGACAAAAGATGAGGAAGATCGATCCAAATGAAGCGGCGACAAGAAACATACTCTTCATCCATTGTTCGTTGGTTGTTCGCTGAGTTTGAGTGGCAGTGTTCTGATGTTCTGACGAGTTGTTTCCCCCGAAAGACTCGGACTGAGGACGCCTGCGGTCAATTTGGTGTGTCCACACCGGCTGAGTCACCACAGGCCATCTCTACACACATGACAAGTCACATGAGCAGTGGTAGTACCACAAACCATCAAGAAAGAAAAATGGAGAAGGTTTTATTCCTCAGGGTTGATGCAGACTGACAGCATATGTCTGTGGGAGGACTGAAACTTTCCCTTTGCAGCTATTCATTGGTGTAAAATTTCCTCAATTCTATGAATTGAATTGGTTCAAGAAAAATCATGAATTTCCTATGTGTGGAAAACATCAAAAAGAAATCGATGAAAACAGGTGGCACGTCATGATTAATAGAAGG
>SMGU01005358.1:0-26038 GCA_004348175.1 Puccinia novopanici
CCCCCCCCAAAAAAAAAAAAAAAAAAACCAGAATAAACAAAAGAAAAGCAAGTAAAAAAAAATCAAAGAAGAGAACAAAAAAATAATCACAGCTAAAAAGTAATTCCTTGAAAACCTGTCTGTGTCTTCAGTTGCTGAGTCAATTGAAAATACCTAGCATACTTTTCTTTCTATTTCAATGCTTCTGGACTTGCAAGTTGCTCCCAGTTCTTCTCATATTGAGGGGCTGGGAAAAATGTTTCATCCTCCATATTCAATGCCACAAAATGCCGGGAGCTTGTCAGAGCCAAGAATATGGGTGGATTGTTGTTTGGGCTGGTGGAAGAAGGGAAGAAAGATTGACTCGAGGCACTGGAGAAGTAGAAAACTGGCCTATTGTACAGCTCAGCAAGAAGGTGACCAGTGGTTTGCATGCTCATCCAGTGATTGATTCCACATGGTTTGTCGTTTTCCACCCAGATTTGTGCAGCTGTATGTTCAAGGTTGTGAAAGAACCCTCACCACCCCAAAAAAGGTGGCAATGTGTGCACATTGCCATGCTATAACATTTTTATAATTTTACTGTAACATCCCACAAGCATTAATTGTACATGTTATATACATAATTCTAACTATATTGTTACAATGATATCCACTGTGGTAAAAAGGGTTTAAATATGTGCCTATCTCTTACCAAGGAACAAAGGGATCCCTTTGTTACCTGGGGGTCAATGGGCACCTACTACTACTTTTTTTTTCTTGGTGACTGGTAATACTGGCATAAATTAATTAAATTGGTTTAACTGTCACAAAAACTAGGTTATAGTATAATATAGTATTGTAAAACAAAGGTTAAACCTGAGTTATACCTGGGTAATAGCAATTTTTTAATCAACACAATGTGCACACATTGCCTTCCTTTTGGGGGTGGTGCCTTGATTCAAGTAGAATTCGGATTGAGCCTGGATATTGTTGTACAGTTACTTCCTGATTTCCATGTATGCATCTTGGCCACGCTCCATTGCATGAGCAATTGCTATGAATCCACAGTGTTCATTGGCCACAAAGTTGAATATCTTGTCAATGTAATCTTGAGCAATTGAAGGAATCTCTTGAATCAGATGAGGGGCTTCAGGGGGAGGCTGGATTTTTCTAGTGGAATGGACAGGGTTTTTTTCTTTATGGATGAATAACGGGAGGGCTGAATTCAAGTCTTCTTTTCTTCTTTCACTTGAGTCTTATTGTCTTCTTTTACTTGCAACTTGGGCTTCTTGGGTTGGACAAATTCAAAGCCAGACAGATTGCCAGGTTCAGTCTTTTGGAGTTTCTTTGCTGCTGGTTGTCCCCAGGTGGTTTGAGTGCCTTTTGGTAACTGAATATCAACAAGAGATGCCAAACCCTCCAATAGCCGTTCAATTGAGTCTAGGTGCTTCTCTCTATCTAATGGAGTCATGCTTTGAAGTGAGCTCTGGATCCTTGCAATACGTTCTTGAGTGTGAGAGATCTGAGAATAATCTAGAGGGGTCAGATCCTGCATAAAACCAGAAGAAAAAAATTCAGAATGGGTCCTAGAAAATGAATTCAATAGGAATAATAAAAATAAACTATGCTTACCTTCAAGTGCCATTGCCTGTGAAAATCACTGGGTTCCACTCACCATCCAGAGAGCAATATTTCAGAAATTTGATGCATACAAGGGATTCCAGTTCACACGGTTTGGGCTTTGTTACATCGTCTATTGTCATCTGGGTTGATAGATTGAAAATTCTTTTGAGAAATCCAAAGAGCATAGTTGGAGATTTTCCCATGACAGCTGGCAAAGATGGAGTTGATGTTTTGGAGACTGGTGATTTTCTGTTGATGGAACTGAGATTTGATTTTGTGATGTTGTGCTTTCAGAGCCAGGGTAATGAGCTTAACTGCTTCAGGGAAACCAGCTTGAGAATTGAGGAGGTGGGTTTTAATGTATGCGTGTGATGAGTCTATTCTAGAAGTAGTTTGATGGTCGAAGTGGGGTAATTTCCTGGTCCAAGCATTGACAAACCAAGGAGCACCGCACCCACTTTTGCAAAGCTTGAATTCAATCTGCAACCCATGATCACTTTTTTTTGGGTTCCGGGGGAAAATTCAACCCGCGACCCATTTTTACAATGGTGGGATTTGCTATGCAACCCACCACCATTCAAAAACAGGCCATTAGGGCTGCGATCCACCCCGCGCGGGTGTTTTTTGAAGCTGCAACCCACCCCACCATTGCAAGGACAACAAGGGTGGGTTGAGGCTTCAATCGTGTGGGTCGCGTGTCAAACACCCTAAAATTATAATTATGAAGATCCAAGATTCACATGTTTGAGCTTAATTCTGCTATATTTCAAAAAATGTATGAAAAGAATAGAGATTAATCACATGGAATGATCATTTACTTGGAATCCAGCACGCTTCCAGGCCTTTGAAAACTCCTCTAAAATATATTTTACACAGCCCACATGGTAACTATGCAAATTAGCATGAAAAAGAGTAATTTTCCTGAAATCCCAATTGAGAGGATTTACCCAATAACCTTGGGATGGCCCTAATGGGCTGAAATTAGCTCCCTTTGGCCGCTTCAAAGCCCTGACTAGAACAGAGCATACTGTGGGACCCAGGGAGGGCCTCACAATATTTAAAGAGAGCCTTTTACCCCTATTTGGACCATTCCTCCTCAGTTATTATTTAGTATGGGTAAGTTATAAGCTACAAAGGCATTTCCCTTCTCTTATAATTAAGAGGACTGGCCTTTTTAATTATTATTATCTTAGAATAATATACTCCACCCTAAATAATTTATTATAAGTTGATTTGGAAGACCTGTGTTAAAGTCTAGGTAACCCTTCTGAAGGATTTACATCCCATATTTGGAAGCTGGTAGCAGGGTAGTAACCTGTTCTTTTCTCTTACACTTCCATATAAGTGTTTAAGAGTGTTGCTTTGTTTATTATCAGTTTTTTAACTTATAATCTTGTCTTTGGTAATTTTATAATTACCTCTTTTTTTTTGTCTATACTTGGCACACCACTTTCTGTGGAGTAGAGCCAGTATATTTGACAGAGCTTGAGAGAAGAAAAGGTTTAGTTCAAGGTATTTTCTCAAAATCCTTAGATGTCTTAATTGTGAATAAATGTAAAATCTGAGCTAGTATGGATGGTTGATCTATGGGTTTGTTAGCTGATCAACGGCTCAATTTGTACAAAACATCTTTTACTCTGCATCTAATTGGTACAAATTATATGTGGCACATTTCCAAGAAAACAAAAAAGAATTACAAGAAATCCAGGGAAGGAAAGCCTGGATAAAAGCACATATTTCCTTCCTTCCCTGGACCAACAATGGGCAGTTACGTTACCATACGTTGCAGAAGGAAAATTGGATAATGTACCTTTTTTTTAGTCATCCAGATTTTTCTTTTTTGTAGAAGTAAAGTAAATTATGGAAATATTTCTTTTTTTTTTTCTGAATGATAACATAACTTTTTGGAGGATATCTTTTTAGTAACTTGGTGTCAAAAAAATTTAAGGCCAGATATCGGATTTAGTGTAGTGTTTAAGAGCTGCCCTTGTGTATTGACCACAGGTTGTGAGTTCAATTCCCACTAGGGTGCTTTTTCATGGGCTGAAAGGGGAGAAATTCATAAATAACAGTTTTTTATCAAATTGAGCACACTTTATCTTGCTCATATTGACCAAATTAGTTACTGAATATCACCCCCACAAGCCCATTACACTTGTGTTATCCATATTTGGCAAACAGAGTAACGTAACTAGGTTTTGCTCAAAATATCGGGTATTGTAACTATCAGAACAGTGGGACTTTCTCTGGGATGGATATTGTAATTGAACTTGCAATATCTGTAACAAGAAGATAATGTAAATGTAAAGTTTACATTACAGAAAAATTTATCCATTTGGGTAACCTAACTGCCCATCATTGCCTGGACCAAAACATATATCTGTTAAAATGAGGTAAATACAGTGCTTGAAGCTCACTGTGCAGCATGCATCCAATCTTGGTTGAATAACTCTTGGAGAAAGGTTGGATCAAAACCAAAAGCTTCCTTTGACTTTAAGTTTCTGCATGTCAACTTCAGGCAGTTGAGTGAGTTTTTTTTTTTTTTTGCTTTTGCAGTGTACCTAGCACCAGAGAGGGAAGACTGAGCTAGGAGGGGGGAGGGAGAGTTGAGACTAAATACAGTGTTCAGACTAGGATTACATAATCTGTTGTGTCCTTGTGAATTCCACAAGAGGGGCTTCACAGTCTCCCCTCTTAGAAAAGAAAAATGTAAAAAATTCCCAGGGGATATGGGGGGAGGCAAGTAAGTGGAAAAAAGTCAGAATCAAGTGTTTCTGGGGCTTTTTTCAAAAATAAATCAATAAATTCTGGTTGTGTGTCAACCAATTCAAACAATTGAATCAAATTGGTGCTTTTCCCAAAGATCAATTAAACTTCACCCTCTGCCCCTACTCAGAAGATTAAGGATGCTGCTTCAAGCATCTGACCTGCTACAATATGTTGGTTAAGTTCCCCAAATGGAGCAATTATGTCCAGGACACCCCCAAAAAAAAAGCAAAAAACACCACCAGTAACTCATAGTGAGCATGTAGTCTCCCAGAAGGCCCACCATCAACAGCTTCTTCCCCCAAATTGGATCCCACATCCAACTTTCATGGGGCTGGAACTGATTGCTATTAAGATTTTGACTTTAGACTTTTAGAACTTAAGAAGAGGGCAGTGAGAGGGTACTGTCTTCCTGGATCAGATCCAAGAGCAGAGTGGAAAAGTATGGTATAGGACTGATAAGGATTTGTTACTTGAGGTAGGCTAGTATCAACAGACTAAAAACAAGTAACAGTTTGTGGTTGAGACAACAAAGAATAATGAATCAATACAACTGAGTTGGGAGCGTAGTCAGATCAATTTTAGGTTGAATTATAAAGACACTACACAACACAAATATCAATAGGCATTAATTCTTAATAATCAGCTGATAAATGAACAAAAAACAAGAAACAACTTATTAGAGACAAGAGTGTTGGTCAGGTTCTAAATCAGGGTTCAAAGACTACAAGTTTGATGCATCAGACCATACAAATCATGCTACTTTTATTTTTCTATAGTGTTGAGAGATCAGAGAGAAAACAAAAGAGAATAGAAGGGTTTAGGGATGAGTAAGAGAACAGCTTAAAATCCAACAATTGCTCCCAACTTAGATGACCCACAGGCAAAAAAAAAAAAAAGCAAAGCTTTATAATCAGGAAGCACCAGGGATAAGGTGTTTCAATTGCAGGTGGCTCATGCCCAAGAGAAGCTGATTATTGAAAACAAGTGTCACAACAAAATACTTGATAATGACTCTCAGTCACTTCAATTGATTGCTGAAAGAAGGGAAAACAACACTCAAATTTCATTTATGACACACAATCTCTCTTGTGGCAAAAGAACAACATGCACTGCAAAAAAAAAACTCAGTCAAGTGCCTGCAGTTGACATGCAGCATGCTCCAGCTAAGCTGCCATCCAAACTCCACCTGTCTGCATATGTAGATTTGTTGGCACAGTCACTGTGCATCAAAGCTTGGTTGAATCATTTTTGGAGAAAGGTTTGAGTAACACCACAAGCTTCCTTGGAGTTTCTGCATGTCAACTGCAGGTAGTTGAGCCAGTTTTTTTTGCAGTGATGGCTAGTTCTTTTGCCTCAGACATAGAAAAATACTTCATAATCTTTAAAGCACTGCAACAACCAACCCTGTGGCTCAACATGATGCTAAATCTTGCTGAATCAATCATCTTGACCTTTTCCTTTTCTTAATTCTCCTTACACCAATTTCTTCTTAAAGCCTCATTTTTTCTGTTTGTCTTGGTTTTTTTCCATTGATACTCAGTTGTAATCCAAACAATTTTGATTGAAAAACTGAATGAAAGCAAGAAGAAAACAAATTTTATTCAATTTTGTTAAACCTAGCTTTAATTTCCCACTGGTGTTTGATGAGATCATCCCTTAGTTTATAATGTACATTTGAATCCTTCAAGAAATGATAGTTATTGTTTTAATCTTAGAAGGCAATTTTTCCACTCCAAGAAATTTCTATAGGAGTAGTTACAGCTGAATTGCTACTATCATATTCATAATCCAAATAAACATCATTCTCATCCTCCACTATCATGTTGTGGAGGATGATGCATGTTTTAATGATATTCTCTAGGTTTTGGTGTTTCCAACCATTTTCCGGACAAGAAAAAATCACAAATTGTGATTGAAGCAAACCAAAAGCGCGCTCAACATCCTTGCACCTTGATTCCTGCATTCTAACACAGAGCTTTTTGGCTAAACCTTGAGGCTGAGAAACAGTTTTAAAAAGGGTTGACAAGTTGGGGTATATCCCATCAGCAAGGAATTAACATTGCTCATAGGTGTGGTTATTGGTCATATAGCTGCATTTTTTTGAAGTTCCATTTAAGAGGTTGTTGAAGAGGGGTGTCATGCACTGAGTCATCCTAATCAAACAAAGCATTGAGCCTAACCAAAAGGCTATGAGACTGGCTGAATGGCTACAGTCCGATTAGGATGTTACAGTGTCACATACCACCCTGTGACAAGGGGGAGGAATCAAAAAAAGTGATATCATTGTGTGAACCTGGCATGCCAGATCCACATGTCTTGGGAGACCATTGCCTCAAGGAGAATTGTTGGTTTCTGTATTGTTTGGAGAAATATTAGTCAAACAAAACCAAGAAACAAGAAATATATGAACAATTAGCTTTTCTTCTCCCTGGAATTGCTTTGCCCAGCCAGTGGAGCAGTTCTTCCACTGCAAGTGCATACAGTCTAGAGATTCAAGCATGCCCAGGAATTCACACTTGGCACCAATGGTGAGAAGCCTCTCTGGGTCTGAAACAGTTGGATGTCAAAGGTACTTGTCAGAAAATGTTGAGATGATTGTGTCACAAAATCTGTCCTTGATTTTGAGGGAAGATGTCTCTAAAAGCTGCAGGTATTTGTTTTTGCAATCAGCAGCAGCTCCATTTGAGAGCATCCGCAATGCTTCCATGATCTTGAAAAGTGGGTGAATACCCCATTGTCCCAGTGTTGGGGCAATGGGTGAAGTAGGGATTGAATCCTTGAAGAGCATGGGCAATCTTCAGGAATAATGGTTGGCCCATGCAGAAGCACTGTGGGAATGTGTTGTCAGAATACAGTGGGGGTCTAGGAAAATAATTCTCACAGAGCTTTTGATGTTTTTCATCAAAAATTCAGTCAAGATTTGGATGCTTTCCAGGTTTGGATCCACTGTGGCTGGTGGCATGAGGGGTTTCTTCATCAAGAAGCAAGGTGGCCACTTGAACTGCAACATTTATATGGGTGCATGCAGTGGATATGAGCTGCCTTTTTTGAAATAACAGCTGCAGTAAGACTGGATCAGGATTGTCCAGTTCCATGGCAAAAAAATTCTGTTAATTTTTCATTTAATTTTATGGTGATTTTAGAAGGGGATGAGGTAGGTAAAAGAATAATGGCCTGAGGCCAGAGAAGATTAAAGAGGATGAGCTGGAGAATCAAGACCACAGGATGCACAGGGACTTAGATCAGTAGATAAGAGGGACTCAGCGGAGCATGTCTCACTACCATGGGCTCAGAACTAAGTAAGGGAGGTATTTCTGATGGGGACAGGAAGAAATACATTGTGTAAAGGGGGCCTGATCAGTTGAGGGACTAGAGTGCAAAAGAACAAGAAAGAAAGAAAAGGAGAAGAAAGAAAGAAATCCCTTTTTTGTGGCATGATCAGAATCCTAACAGTAGGGGGATCTGGGCATTCCCTTTCACACAGCTACACTACTCAGTTTAGAACCTTGCGGTGCAAAAGTTGTGCAGGCTGTTGGTGCTAAAACTGCGCTGCAGCTGCTGAACTCAGGAATTTAGCAACCCAGGTCACCTCCTGCAGTGGAGTCCATGACTAGAGTACTAGAGTGAATCATAATGGTGTTGATTCACTCTAGTACTCTAGTCATGGACTCAATTAGTCTTGACTATTCTGATCCTTGAGAGAAACTTTCAGAAGGCACTTGAGCCCCTTAAATTGAGAACATAAGTCCTTATTTGCTTCCGGCAGAATGTTTTTTATTCATTCCTCAGCCTTTCCGCCGAAAACTCAACACATAACCCTTACACATTTCCCCCAAAAACCCATTCTGCTATACATTTCATGTGTGGGTCTAACAACTGCTCTCCTAATTGAGAACAGCTTAAAATCCAACAATTTCATCCGCTACCATTTTCTCTTTCAAGCACTTCCTACACACTGACGCGTCCGCACCCAACATTTGTGACATACTGGACACGCCCAGGCGCGTCCAAAGGCGTGAATAAATTCAACCTCGTTGGACACTTGTAATTTGCACCTGCTCTCAAATCCTACAGCACAGACAGTGACTGTGATTCGGATATCCAGAAACAGTTGTCTGGTCTTGACAATGTGAGTGAGCCTAGTCCGTCGAGACCGTCGTGTGTCGTCGTGTGGTGGTCCGCTGCTTATGTCATCCGCTGCCACTCTCCTCTTGACCGTTATCTGCCCTTCTTTTCCATTGTCAGCGTCAACCGAAGTCAATGTCTTCCTCATCGTCTGCTTCCATCCAGGCCGGCCTCCTCCCCCCATTCGAGTTGCGCAGGTTGATTCGCCCTGTCTTCGCCCCAGACCCCAGTCCAGCCGATGCTGCATCACTGCCACCACCCCAGCCGGGTCCTTCGAAAAACCCAGTGATACGCTCGGTCGATGGTCATGGTCAATTGCTCTGGGTTGGATCGAACGATGGGCGAGTGAGAGGATTGGATATAAAGGCACATTCGTCTCCACGAAGGACGGCTCACAATCGTGTCGCATCAGATATTGTCCCCGTCTCCGACTCCTCCGCGCCCCAACCGCGGCCTGCCTCAGTCTCAGGAAGACTTTCCAACCCTTCCAGTCCCAAGCCACCAGATGGCACCTTGACCGGAATCGAGGATATGATCGATACAAGTTGCTTTCAGGACTGTCAAGTTTTTCCTGCTACGGACAAGTCGAAACCCAAGCCCGTCGAAAAGCTCATCCTGGTGCCAATGGTAGGCTTGGCTATCATTCTATCAGGTCAGAGATCCAACACATGTTGATATCTCAAAAGAATTAACCTCCTTCCATTCTTTTTTTTTATAAAAAAAAAAACTTTTTCTTCAGAGGGAACCGTCACCTTTCATTCGATCACCGATCTTCAGCCGTGCCCCTCCTCCTCGTTTCCGTTCATCAGGGGGTTTCAGCTGTAACATTGGACGAACATACGTACAATCAGGATAATCTCCAATCATCCAATCAACCTGACGATGTGCTTATGTGCGTGATCAAAAAGAAAAGCATATTTCTTTATCTCTTGAATATGAATGGCGCCCAGCAAGTACACGAAGTAGCTTTTGCATCGGCAACTTTCCAGTGTCTCCTGCGTGGATCGACTTTGCTCCTTTCCGATATTGAACAGTATTATCTCATATCATTACAAGACCAGCCTCCAGACGTCATGCTACCCTTACCTGTTTCTCAATCCTCAGTGTCGGTACATGATGAACCCGCCGCCGCATCCTCTCAGGCCACCCGCCATCGCCCTTCGATGGCAGCTATTCCAGATTCGCACAAGTTCTTACTTGCCTCACACACTGGCTCAACCTGTCTAGGTGTTTTTGTCTCTTCATCGGGTGATCCCTCTAGGGGCACGTTGGAGTGGCCCTCAAACCCGAGGAGCATATCGGTGGATTCGAACCATGTGCTGGCTCTGCTTTTCAACGGTACGATTGAAGTGCATTTACTAGCAACCCAAGAGCTCGTTCATGTGATTTCACTTCCCGACGGTCTGGATCCTCGATCGCTCGCCTCTGCCAAGTTTGGGATTTCCCTTCCCGGTGAAACATATACTTGCCAACTCAACACTGTATCATTTCCCCTCGCAATTGATTCGTCCCCCAGCTCCCCACAAGCTCCTCTCAAAACTCGAAGTCCAGCGCGTGAATCTTGCCTACCAGTCGGGACTCACTCTCGTATATTGCTGGTAGGACGTGACTCGCTCTACGCCTTGGCCACTCGCACCTTCTTGGCCGATGTAGAGACTCTCATCTTGCAAAACAGATGGGATGATGCCCTCGGCCTGGCTAGTCGGTCAAACGATGCACTCCATCGGGGCACATCTTCTACACCTTCACCCGCACGACGAACCCAGCTAGATAATTCCGCACAGCTGACTCAAGTGCATTACATTTACCAAAAGATCTCGTTACATTATTTGTTTGAAACTCGATTTGATGAGGCCGGTAACCTCTGGTTCCAAGGACGAGGAGACCCGCGAATCTTGCTCAGATTATTTCCTCGTTTGGTCGCCAATAATCTTTATCAAAGAGATACTTTAAGGATTTTTAGCGGGCTGGAAGAGATGGCGCGGGAGGTTATAAGTGCAGACCAATTGAGTAAGTGTGCTGAGAGCAACTTTTGTCCGCACAATCTTTCCAGTGTTATGGGACTGCAATGCACGCCTGTTGCCCTACCGCCGGGCCTGATTTCTATACCTCTCATGTACTCCTCTCCTTGGAATGTTCAATTTGATTGCGGATTAACGTGGGCCCTGACCCAAAGTTACGATGAATTTAGTACGGAATTATTCGCCGCACATCAAGCCTGATGTGGATACAGCCCTTCCGACAATGGATTTGAAGGCCCAGTTACTCGAGAAGGCGCAGCAGGTCTTGCTCAGATACTTATGGCGGTGGAGGAGAGATAGACTTTTGAAGGGCGGGGCGTCGGATTCAAATCGCCATCTGGATTCGGTTTGTTTCCATCCTCTCGACCCGCTTCCTCTTCTTAACCTGTCTTATATCTCGGCTCATCTCTTGTGTTGCTTTCACTGTCTCCAGGTCGTGGATACTGCCCTGGCTCAGCTCTTGTGCGAGCGCCGTCAGGTCGATGCCGAAGCTTTTTCAAATCTTAAGCAGATCCTTGAGCGCCCTAACTCTTGTGTCTTTACTGAAATCGAACCCATCCTACTCGAAAGTAAATGTTTTTGTATCCTCGCTGAAATGTATTTCAAGCGTAATAACATTCCTCAGGCTTTCAACATCTGGGCCAAGTGAGTTTTTTTTTTTCCTTTTCATCTTTTTTCAAAATAAAAATATAAAACACTTTTTGAAAAAAAAAAAAATGACATGGAGTATTGCGACGTGGGAGCTTACGTCTTTCTACACTTCTTTCTCACTACAACAGGCTCTTTGACGGTGTATATTCCGATGAAGATTTTGGCTATGATTTAAACCGCATGGCCTCTATCCTGCTGCAGTACGATGAAGGACATTTTATCCTGAAATATGGGATATGGATGGCACCTCTCAACCGCAAATTAGCGGTCAAAATTTTGGTTGAAGCTAAAGTGGCCAATAGTTTCAACGTGGATACTACCTTTGAGAGTTTATGTGAAGTCAGTCAGGAAGCGGCGGAGCTTTACTTGGAAGAAATCATCTCGCGTGTTTCGCGAGTGGTGCAAAACGGCAAGCAGAATACCCGTGGTTCGCCGGACGAGCAAATCGCCAATCGTATTGTGAACCTTCGAACTAAACTAATCTTGGGCTACTTGAACAAGTTGAAGGGCTTGCTGGGTAGCACCGCCGAAGGGCCGTCACCCGTGATGCGTTTCTTCCGAGGTTTAGTTGAGGAATTTATAAGCAAAGCCAAAGCCGAAGACTTGGCGCAACCATCCTTCGTCGATTTCCTTCTTCGGGTCTCGCCACCAGATGATCCGAATGAGACATCTTCACAGATTTCTGACGCGCTCACCACGCGCGCCAAACTATTGCTCTGTCTCGATCAGTCTGGCTCCGATCGGCCGAGCTATGATGCGCAACAAATCCGCTTGATCATCGAGGATATGGGTGGATCTGCTGAACTGCTGGCCGTTGAACGGGCGATGGTTTATTCGAAAGTAAGCCCGTTAATATCCCCCCCCCCACCCTCTTAACGAGAGAAGTTGGATGCTGATTTGTTTTGATGGATGCTTGCAGATTAGTTTGCATCGTCCAGCCCTGTCCTTGCTGGCGCTGACCTTGGGGATATCCGGTCGGCGGACACCTACTGCCTGCAACGTGGGGCAATACTTTCATCGGGACAGACGGCCCGATTAGTAGAGATGGGGGGAGTTCGACGGTTGGAAGTAGCTGGGATGGGAGTGAGAGCGAGGCGTCGACGGACGAGCTGATTGGGATTCTGTTCGACCTACTGATCAGCTCGCCGGCCCGGTCGGGCCTACAGGTGCGGCATCTGCTATCCCGCCATGCGGCCCGGATCCCACTCCACTCGAGTCTCGAGCGGCTACCCGAGAACTGGGCCCTCGACCCCCATCTCCTCGCACCTTACCTTTCCCGCGCTCTCCGCCGTTCTTGCCACCAGACCCACGAGGCTACAATCGTCAAGGCTATCGCCCTCGGTAATCATATCTCACTCGCTGTCGCTTACGACCACCTTCTTCAGCCGGAAAAAAACTGAGAATCACGTCCCTCTCCTCCCTGCCTCAAATGTCCACGAAGAAATTCTTACTTGACTCATTTGCTCATCATCATTTTTTTTTTTTGTAAAAATTGGAATTACCTCTCTGCGGGTTTGTTTTTGGTGTGGTTGGTTTTTTTTGGTTGGTAGTATCCAGATCAATCTTGGGCTTTGTCTCTGCCTTTCATGGTTTTTTTTGTTTTCTGATAAATTGCTTCATGTGTTGGATTATAATCATTTTCTATGTAGAGTTGTGAAATAAAAGTGAATGTTGATGATCATCTACCACCTTAAGAAGGAGCAGCAAAGACCTAGCAAAATATCTTGTGACTATTGGGATTGGTTAGCAAAGGACTAGTCCATGATGTGAAAGATTTTTTTTTGGACAAAGTTGGCAGGCTGACCAGGGGCATTTGTTTTTGAAGACACCTGATGCTCCAGGACAGAGTCAACAAGAGCCAAATTAGCAATTTTATTGCGAAATTAGCAGTACATGAACCGCCCTAATGTGGAAATTTCATCTCAAAGGGTGCAAAAAAGCTCCCAATGTGAACTGGGTTATTTATCTTTGTGTGCAGTCTTTGTCATAAGACTCGTGTTTTTCATTTCCCGTAGCCTGAGACTGGTTCACCTCAACACCCTATGTGTGGTTGATTGTGGGTTTGATAGCTACAAGATTGAACGCCAAGAGGAAGTGGTTCTGAGGATTTCCACCACATGGATAAGAATTATTCAAAATCGCAGCTAAGTTTAAATATTCGAGCTCCGACAACCCGGTCTGTTAAACGCCCAACCGAGCCCCAGATGACAGGATGGAGTACAGTTCCGAGGACAACAAAGCACCAGAGATTGCGACTGGACGAGTAAAGGGAGAGTTCTGCGTGGACAGCAAGCTTGGGCAATGGCTGGCCAAGACGGGCGCGGGAGCCGGCTTCCATCCCAGCCTAGTGTTCGGAAAGTCGCAAGCTGAAGGAATACCATCAGGTTCAGTCTCCATGAATACACATGATATCGGGTTCGCGTTGTAATGGGTTGGTGTTACAGGAAGGATCTTCTGACTATGAATGTCTCGTGTGTATGAAGCTCAGGATATGGGGATGTCGGTCTACGCCGATCGGCCCATCTCCCGGGATGAAGTCTTGGCCAGCTGTTCCGCCGAGGCCATCATTGACCGACAAACCAGCTTAGCCCGGATTACGACCCTGCTCCGACGCTTGGATGGCCTGACGCACCCAGACAGAGATGAGGCGCAGCAGTTCCTCACACATTCGCTCGATAGAACTATCATCAGTCTTTACTTGATCCTCACCAACCTCTCGCTGAAATTCGAATCGGAGCAAGGTCGGTCCTCTACCCTCTTACAAAAGCCCTTCAGACGAACAGGGGTTGAAATGAGTAACGGTCTCCGTCAGGCCGGCCGCACGACAAGGCGACCCGTGGCGAGGACCAACCGCACATCTATATTGAGCTTCTCAAGGAACTTTTCTCCTTCCATCAAGAATACGTCAGGCTCTTGCCCCGGACACCGCACTTGCTCACTCCCCTCTTTTGGACCCAGGCCGAGCTGGACAAATTGGGGTCGAGTCCTTTGCTCCATTCGGTCAATGAACAGCGTCAACTATGGACGACCGAGTACGAATCCTTGCTCAAACATCTCCCGCCGGCCTTACAACAGCTGATCACGCATCATACTTCTTGGTAAAGATGATCCTCCTATATCATAAATATATCCAATCCTCTAAGTGTTGATTACTTTTTCGCGCCCTGCCCTGTCCTCCTTCTTAGTCAAGATTATTTCTGGGCTAGCACCATAGTTACTTCGCGCTCCTTTCCTTCCACCCTCCTGGCCCCTCCATCTGACCCCTCCAACCCACCGGACCCTCCAAGCCAGCCGGACCTCGATCGCGCCCTTGGATCCCAGGAAGCAGTCCCGATCTTGTTGCCTGGTGTGGACATCTTTAACCACAAGCGACGCTCCAAAATCGAATGGAGACCGGTCAGAGCGCATGGTCAAGTGCAACGCGTCGAGATCGTCTCGTTGGAAGAGCACATCCAACGGGGTATGTCCACCTTCTGATTAAACTGCTGGCGGCTTGTGTGAGTGTGAGCGATGTGATGAACTAACCCATGTGAGGTTGATCAAGGCGAACAAGTGTTCAACAACTATGGGCCGAAGTCGACGGCGGAGTTGATACTGGGATACGGTTTTGCACTGGGCGAGGAAGACTGGCAATCGACAGACGGGACCAAGAATCCGGATGATTTTTATCCTGTCAAGCTGACGCGTCCCGGGCCCACCCAGATGTATTCCGGGTTAATTGGGGAGATATTCGAGCGCTTTGGGCCGAAGGATCTGACGCACCACATCCGCCGGGACGGCGGCCGCCTGCACTCCTCCTCGCCCAGCTCCGGGTCTCCTTGATCTCCTCCCAGCACGACCTCCTTCTCCTTTCCCAACGTCTCAACCCCTCTAGTCTTCCTCTCCCTCCTCCTCCGCTTTCTTGTCCGCTTTCTCAACCTCTATGGACTCGAAACTTTCCTGGGAAAACGAGCTGAACTCTCTCGACTGTCTCCGCGCCTTAATCTCCCACAAACTCGCCACCTTTCGCTCCTCATCTGATAATCCTCACTCTGATTGGAGCCAAGTCAGGCCCCCGTTCGACAGATGATCGAGATATATCGACAAGGTATGCTATTGCCTCACTTTTTCTCAACACTCACGCTTACTGTCTGATTCCTTGCACCCCTCTCGCACACACGCTTCTCTCTTGATGCAAGGCCAACTCGATATCCTAACCGATACCTTGAATCTCGTCCAAGATTCATTCCAAAAAACCCGCGCGGAGGCAGCAGCTGACGGTTTCCACTTCGACGACGACGACGATGATGATGATGACGATGAAGATGACGCCGAACGATAGATACCCTCAACCTCGCATTGTTCCCTTTTTAAAAAAAAAAAAACGGCACACCCGTTATCTTCCTGGCAGATTTCCATTCGCAGACCTCAGCTGGTGTTTTTTTTACCTAGCTTGAATACTTCTTGTGCTTGGATTGTTGACGCAGCTTTCCAAGCAGCTCATGATGATACCGACCTAAACTATTCCGTGCAGAATAATAGGAGAGACCAACCATAACTATAAACCAGATATGAAATTGAGTGAGTGGTGTGCACAGCGTTTGAGTGGTCAAGCTCTTCCGCTCCGAGTCCCAAAGTCGAGCTCTTCTGTCTGGCCCTTGGCAGTAGCATTTTTTTGGTCTCTGCGGGGAGGAAGGAAACCAAGAATGGGTGGGAAAGTAACAAGAAATCCGTAACCCCCGTAGGATGTAGTAATTGTGTCTTGCATCATCAGCCTTGGACAATTGGAAAGTTTTTGAGTGAGAAAGTTATGTTTCTTGGTGCCGACAACACCTCGCCATCAACCTGGCGCTCTCGTATGCGATAGTTTGTCGCTCGTACGGCCGGGATCACGGATCGCATTTGTCCGCATGGCGCTTCGGGACTTCGCGATGTCGTCGCACATTCGACGAGTTAATGTGGAAAGATCGTGTTCTCGCCAGTCATTCTCTCTCCACCCATTCCACGAAACTTGTTGCGTATATTTGTAGTCAGGGACCCGGAAACGACGTACTCGGCTCGCGCTCCGCTCCTGCAAGAGACAAAGGCCAATTTATCATTGAACTTGTTCCATCCGAGCCTGGCCTTTGGTCTGGAAGAGATTCGACGGCTCAACCGGCACATTCCTCAGTCCAGAAACGATTCGCCCGAACCTTGTCGACCGGCTGGCCATCACATCAACAAACCTGAACCACAGAACATTCCAAGTCACTTGGGGCAAAGTATGCCTTCATCGAAAGGATGATGATCTTTTTTCTTTTTCTTTTTCCTGCAGAGTTTCTTGTGTTTATGGGTTAGTTTTTTGTGTGTTAGACTTTTGTTACCGTAATTAAAGACTCCAGGTGTGAATAGATGTGATTATCTCAGTTAAGTTTTCTTCACCATTAGGTCTATTGTGTTTGGATGAGGTTGCTTGTTGGGCAGTTTCCTGGGTGAGAATATATGATGGACGAATCTGTGCAGTGGCCTTTGCTGCTTTTGCTTGCTTGGCTGTATCTTCCATGCGGAGCAGCTGCAAGCTGGCTTTGGTCATGTCCTTCCTTCCCAAGCTCAATGACGCGGTTCATCCAGTGGGTAAAAATGATTGAAGATCGGTGATCATGTAGCCAGAGGTTTTCATCAACTCGTTATCCTTTCGACAAGTCAGCCAAAAGCTTTAAAGCTTTCCAGGTGAGGAGATCCAGAAGTAGAAGCATTACAGATCAAGGCACCAGACTCCGTAACTGTAGTTGCATTCATTTCTTAAAATTGTTCAAAGCTGGTCGTTCCGGCGCTGACTTGAATCTCAAAGTTTCCGCGAGAATTGACGGCTGATGCCAGTCTTCCCACCTCCACCGCTTTTGGGGCACCAAAGCTTCTAAAGGAAGTGCTGAAGGGAATGGTGTGTACCTACCTGTGTGACAGCAAAGTCTCAGATAAGATACTTAACCGATTCGAAAATAAAAGCTTCAGGATCAAAACCCACATCAACCTCCGGAGGTTGGCCAATTTTTGCTACATATCTGTGTGATGACCCGAGGTGGTTCTTCCCTTCCAAGCGTGACATCGGAATGGGCTTTCTGCAGTTGTGAAGCAGGGAATTCATGGCTGGTTCTCAGTTGACTGGAGGATGGATCCTTTGCTGGATCCCAAAACCACAGCGGATGGCTCATATTGCTGTGCCCAATGAATGACCCTATCCGGAACGCAACAACCACGAAACAAGAGACTCCATGAGCAACCCAAATTGATACGCCAAAATCTGGTCCAAGCTTTTCGCAAACCAGCAACATCCGCTGAAGCTCAGTCAATCACGCCCCGGGTTCCTAATTCCCTCCCTGGTAGTAGTCGACAGCATTTGAAGCTGTCCCGACTACTGAAACAGAAAAACAACAACAGTCTCCATGATCACAGTTTATAATTTCGCAGCTTCAGTTCCGCCGGCCATGCGGCCATTCGCAAGGAGCAATCAGCAATGGCCCAGTCGAGGGTGGCATGACGTCATACGTAATTATTGTTGGCCACGATAGGCATGGCTCCATATTGCAGCAGTGGCTGTGCTATCACAAGAAAATCGGGGTGCATCCTCATTTCCGGTTGATCACTCTGCCGGCAGATCCTGCCCTTTAAAACCCCCTTCTGTTCCTTCGCTCCTTCCCTCCCTCAGCCGATCCAGAAAACCATCCAAAAAAAAAAAATTCAAGCTGTTGTAGAAACGAAAAAAATGTTGTCGTTACTTTCTTGCTTGTCCGCCGTCTTTCTCCTCTCCTCCACCCTAACCCCGCCTGTTGCTGCTTCTCCTGTCGGCTCCTCCCCATTGGCCTTCCAACTCCAGCCCACCACTCTCATCCCCACGTACGAAAACAAAGCCTCTGAACCGAACAACCCCTTCCACCAAGCGGAAAAACCCGTTTCACTCCAGCCAAATGTGTTGTACAGAACTCTCTTGCCCTTCCCTCCACCTCTCGTCGACCTGTTCCAAGGCCTCGCCAACTCAATCCCCTCCCTGGGCATGCGTCTTGACCATCATCACCCCTCATTCAAAAACCGGTCGACTGCACGAAGTACACCATAGGGGAGATGTAAGTCTCTCGATTACTTTTGATCCAACGTGTGTGGAGTTCCTCTGATGGGTTTGCTGGTCTTATCTTCTTGGCAGATTGAATTGGACTCTCCATCATACCCCCAAACCATCCTCCCATGGGGGTGATCACCCACCCCCCTTCATCGGCTTGCATGGCTCGTGAATCTCACCAAACCTGTTCAAGAGGCGCTTTATAATCCGGAAGCCGATTTCACCCTCTTTGCTCCGGATGATGATGCCCTTACCCCCCCATGCAAGAAGAAGCACCACCATCAAGATGCTCTATTCCAAGCCTCGTCGATCGATGAGGTTTCCCTAGGAGGATTGCCCCACATCTTTTGGGATGCCCTCGAGGCTGTCGAATCTGGCAAGGGTTGCCCTCAGGGAGACGGCGACAAGTCTGAACAAAAGAAGAAGTTTTTCCTTCATGCCATCGAAATGGTGCTCAAGTACCATGTCTCACCTGGTAAGAAGAAAGTCCACGAGATGCTTGACAGTAGCACCCTGCCCACCGAACTGCCGATTTTGTAAGTATCTGTGTTGTCTTCCTTTGCCTATCCCCCTCATTGACTAATGAGTTCCTGATATACTTTCAATGCAGGCCCAACTCTGACGCTGCGAGATTCCGATTACGAGTGGGTCCGGCATTCCCACACCTGCACAAGCCTGGAGAAATCGTCTTAAACTTTTTCTCCAAGGTGGATGTCTTCAAAACTCGCCCGATTCTCGCCAAAAACGGGGTGATCTACATAGTCGAGAAGCTTCCCCTACTCCCGCCTCTCTCACCACTGTCAGAACTGTTTTTGTTCCCAAAACCCTTCTCGACCCTCACCAGTGCACTCCAAAAAACTCACCTTGATGACACCTTGTTGCCCCGCTGGGAAAACAAATCAATTCCATTGTCTGCTGTCTCGAGCAAATCTTTGCTCCCTGGTGCTGCTTTGGGCGATAATCTCGATGAAGTTGATGAAAGGGTCCAGAGCGTATTATCTAGCCTGACTGGCAGTCACGGGGGAAGCTGGTTAAGCCCAGTTTTACCGTCTTTGCGCCTACCAATCAGTCAGTATATACCTTGACATTGATCGTTCCTCAGTTGAGGCGGTGCTGATATGCCCAAATCCATTACAGTGCATTCCGCTCATTAGGGCCTGCAGCCAACGCCTTCCTTTTCTCACCCTTTGGCCAGCACATTCTCCGTTACATCCTGTCATTCCACATCGTGCCCGACGTCATTTGGCACACTGATCATTGCGAGCGACCCAAAGTTGGTGTTGATTCCGAAAACTGTGGTCTCGAGTCGGAATCCTACGAAACAGACGAATTCTTTGAACGAATTGGCCATCATCCCTTCCCTCCCATTCCTAAGAAAGTCAACGTGTAAGTCAGCTAATTTGATGCCCTCCTTGTCCACTGAAACTAATAACTGTGGTACCTTTCGCACACATTTAAAGTACCGAATTACACTTGGGGACCCTCTTGGGCTCGCGCAGGAATGAATCATTGCCGGTTACTTTGGTGAAGTTTAGACATCTTGGCAAGTAAGTATACCAGCTTTTCTAAACTCTCCTTAGCTCATGAAGAACATTGAGAGATCTGATTGGTCTGGTTTTACCAGGGGCCCAATCATCCGACGTGCCTACATCAATATGGTCTTGGAAAAGTCTACCTCGGGCGCCCCAGGCAAACATGCGATCCCTGTTGTTATCGCCGACGGTGTTGCCTGGGGTGGGGCGTTGCACACCATCCCGACTATTGTCCATCCACCCGTTCCCGAAGGCCATCATTACCGACGTGACGTTCAACGCGCGATGGAACTCTCGATTCTTTCTCCTGCATGATGATGATGATGATGTGATAACAAGAAGAAAGAAAAAATTTCGAATCTTTGGTCCTCCCATGGCCAATGTATTTTTTTTTACGTTATGTTAACCAAAATCCCGCTTGTCTGTCATTCAAAGTGTGAACTGTTTATTTGCCTATTTGTATCTTAGCGCTCCACGAAGATGGAGTAACCTTACACAAAAGTCCCAGCAAACTCTCTTTTGTTCCAAGCTGTGTTGCCTTCTTCCTCTCTGCTTTAGATCTCAGCTTCCGCCACCGAGAACGAAGCAGTGGCGGTAACAGTGTACGAATCTCTGCAGGGGGTGAGGGAAACAGGACAGTTTTTCTTTTTGCAAAAGAAGGAGACATCAAAGCAAGAAGGAGAGTTGATTGTTGAATCTCAAAGTCCATTATCATACAAATTTCTACAAAGGGCCATATAAAAGGCTTCGATGTCGAAGGAGGATTTTTTAGGCGAGTTAGGAGTATTAGAGTCAAGGTCGTCGAGAGGGAAGTTAGGATAGACGGTGCGTGTGGGGTTTTTGTAAGGATAGGACGAGGAGAGAAGAGGGGAGTGAGAGGAGGAAGAGGAGACAGTAGAAGAAGAAGAAGAAGAGGAAGAATGGAGAGGAGAAGAAGGTTTGGATGTGGGCAGGAGGTTCTGGGGGAGTTTCTGAGCGATCCAGTGGGCCAAAAGACGGGTGGACAAGGAATTCTGGTCGCGGATAGTAAAGAGGTCGGGATTGGGAGGGGAGTTGAGGGAGGAGGTATGAGAGAGGGAGAGATGGGGGTCCGAAGAAGGCTGGTTGGAGAGCCAGGAGCCGATGTAGCGGTTGAGTTCGAGCCAGCGGGATTTAGCCTGACGGTTGAGAAGGGGGTCGTGGTTGTGGAGGTGGTTATGGCCGAAGGCGGCGCTGCCGCGGATTTCCCAATGGTCGGTGTTGTCGACGACGCCGAGGAAGACGCCCCAGCGGGCGCTGTGGACGGTGACGAGGCCGTCATGGCCGTCCTCCTGGGCGGCGCCCAGCCGGTCCATCAGGAGGCCCGGCAGCCACAGCGGGTGCATCGGCCCCAACTTCCCCGTCCGCGCTGCTACGCTGAAGTACTGCACTCCCGCCACATCCCGCGTCTCCGGGTTGAACCGCTTCCGTAAATACCCCGTGCTCAGATTCGAATACGCCGGCGAATCTAAGAGGTTCAGGAGCAGCACCTTCAGCAGGTTGTTCGGCAGATACCCCAGCTGCTCCCGAGTCCGTCCCAGCAATGGCTCCTTCAACGAAAACGGTACCCCCACCGTCTCCTCCTCCTCCTCTGTGCCCCTCCCCGACCCCACGCCGATATTCGCACGACACCAATCCATGAACGGCGACCCCTGTGATGAGCGAAACAAAGGGGGAGAGTGAGTGAGCCAGCAGGGAAGGAGCGAGATGACAGAGAGTGGACGGACCGATGGGGGTGCAGATGGTGGTGAGACTGATGGGATGGTAGGAGGAGGGTTGGATGTTGGAGATGAGATATCGGGCGTCCAGGCCGCCATGGAGTGGCCGATGAAGTTGAATTGAGGAGGGGAGCGGGAATGGGAAGAGGAGGAGGCTTGCAAGAGGGCGTGCAGGGCCATGGCACGCTCCTCGATCGTGCCCGTCGGCGGCACCTTCCCCACTATCACCTTCACCCCAGTCGGCGCCGCAGAATCTCTAACAGTCGGCCCCAGTAGTGGATCTGGAACCGCGGGAACGAGCTCGGCCTCTGACGGCGAATCTGCTCCACTCAAAAACAAAAAACATAGGAGGAGAGAGAGAGAAACAACGCCTGGGTCAGTGGTTTCTCTGTGGTGGAACAGAGGTACATAGGGGTGGTGGAGAGAAGAGATCTTCTTCACCCGTAGAGGCCATGACACAGCACGATCGGGTGCCGCGGAATCCGGATCGGCTCGTACAGCATCGGGCCCATCTTCAGCAGCCTATCCAACCGCGACGACGCCCCGTCTCCTTCCGAGCTCGTCGTCTCCCCCCAGACTGCTGCTGCTGCTGCTGCTGCGTTGCTGCTCCAGTGTGCCATCGTCTCTCGCTTTCGATCCTTCTTGTCGTGGTGGTTGCTGCTCGGTGTTGTGTTAAAAGTCGCCCTCGCACTAGCTGCATGTCCTTCGAACCCTGCCGTTCCACGTGGCTTCAGTCTCAAAAAAAAAAAAAATTAAGCCGCACTCGTGCAAACAGCATCACTCCTCAACATGGATTGCTCTGCGACACATAATACATAAGCAACACGCAGCACCAGGCCCATCTCAGGCAGATCTCAAAAAAGAGATCCACCCCCTCAGTGACTTGTTTTTTTACATGGATTTAAACTACTGAAAAAACAAAAAGGAGCTAGACAACATGTGTGTGTATGAAGACTATCTATAAAAGGCGTGAGTATCCTCCCCTTCTTGACGACCGACTTCCAGGACTCCTCGAAATCTACAGGTAAGATCACGTAGCGGTTCTTGCGCACGGCTTGCAGCCCTGCTCCCTGACACACCTGCGAGATCTGCGCCGAAGATAATTTGTCTGGCCTTTGCACATCTATGTAACAAAAAATAAAAAAGGGTGAATATGAGGAAATCATATCAAGGTAGGTGAAATCCCCATCTTGGGCTCTTACAATCTTCCAGATCTACATCGTTTCCTAGACTCATCTTGCTCGCTAAGGCTTGGAAAATCAGCCGCTTTTCTCGCCGCGATGGCAGCGGAAATTCAATCTTTCTGTCCAATCTTCCCGGCCTCAATAACGCCGGATCGAGGGTGTCTGCCCGATTAGTCTAAGAAAAAAAAAGTGGAGTGAATGAGTGAGTGAGTGAGTGAGAAAGGGGAATAGAAAAAAACTTACAGCCATGAACCTTGACGTTACTACCTTGATCGAACCCGTCCATTTGATTTAACAATTCGAGCAGGATGCGTTGGACTTCACGATCGGCGCCAGTTTGCGCATCGAAACGTTTAGTGGCTATGGCATCGACCTCGTCGATGAAGATGATGGCGGGAGCGTTTTCGCGAGCGAGTCGGAACACATCGCGCACCATACGGGGGCCTTCTCCGAGATACTTTTGAACGAATTCAGAGCCCACTACTCGGATGAATGCCGCCGTGGTGTGGTTCGCCACCGCCTTCACTAGCATCGTCTTGCCCGTCCCTGGCGGCCCATACAGCAACACCCCCGTGGCGGATCTATCCCGATTTGCGTGTACAGGTCAAAGTGCGTCAAGGGTAGCTCAATCGCCTCCCGGATCTCCTGCTTTTGAATGTCCATCCCTCCAATGTCGTTGTATGTTACATCTGGCTTCTCACTGTCGACCGTCCATTCCAACATCATAAGTAAAGGGATACGACGGTAAGCGTGAATGAATAAGAAAAAAAAAAAAAAAACTGACTCGGCACCGAGCATACTGATACTGCTATCGGCCTCGGGAGGGAGCACATCGACCAAGGAATTGGAGTGTCTATGCAGGGCCACCGAGCTGGACGGCTTCAACAACTCTCGATCGATTGTCGACAGGATCCTGACCACATAATTCGAGCCGGTTGTGGAGCCAACAATGCCTGTGAATTGGTCGATCGGCTCCAGGAATTGGCCAATCACCAATGGCACCGATTGGATCCGCTTCACCTCCTCCTGCGCCCGCAATAACTCCCGCTTTAAATTCTTCTGCTCATCCTTGATGTACTCTTCCTGTAGCTCTAAAAACCTGTCCTCATCCATTTTCATTCCACACATCCAGGATTGTGATGCGCAGTGTTAGATGTATACTCTTTTTTTTTTTGCAGAAAAAAAGATCCGCCATGACGCACTCGAGGTGTTTCTGAAGCTTCTTAAATTTCATGTAGACGTCATCCTCGGAGTGAAGCTGGGCCGCCAAGACGGCCTTTTCATCGAGGACCGAGGCAGGGTAGGATCCTACCAAGAGAAAAAAAAGGGAGGGAAATGAGAGAATGACGTAATCAGTTGGGTTGTCGGGTGTAGAGCAGCGAGTCTGAGAGAAGGATATAGAGTGGGGAGAAGTTGCTGACCGCTGTGGCTTCCTTGTCGATCTGGATTCCAATCTCTTCCATTCTGGCTTGGCTTCGTGCGCGATGATGGGTCGTGGGTCGTTCTTGGTTGATCGTGACGGAATACCTCGAGTGTCTTGGGAAAACATTGGCCGCGTGGCCATCCAGCTGATTGAGAGGAGCCTCAAGACAAACGGGTATATAATGTCAGTGCACGGACATTCCAGCATCGCAAGGTGATCGGGTCGATTAGCTCAGTTGGTTAGAGCGCCGTACTAATACCAGCACTTGGTAGCACATGCGGATGTCATGGGTTCGACCCCCATATTGACCACCTTGGCCCCAATGGGCCTCCTGTTTTGAAAACTTTTGGTTGGGATTTAGCTTGATGGCACAGACTGCTGCATCCATTGCCAGGAAAAAGCATGCATGACCCCAGTCACCATGAAGCCCATGTGTTTTTGTCTAATTTGGGATTGGTGATGATGCAAGAAGAGATGATGACAATGCACCCCACATTACACCATCTTGCCATTATCAAGTACATGCAATCATGTAAAATGACAGTTCCTTTTACTTGTTACTGATCAATCATATGGGCAGAGATCCCAAAACTAAATAGCATCACTACACTCTTCCTTGCCCATATACCATGCACCCAACCCTTAGGATCTTTGATCCCCTGCTCTTTCTGCCTTGCTGCCATGTGTTGACCCTGCAGGCAGCTCCAGCTTCTTGATTAAGTGTCTTTACAGTCTGACCCATTGATCTAGTGTTCTTATTATTTGAAGCCTCTCTTCATATTAACACTCTTCTTAAATTCTCTGAAGGTTTCCTACCATGACTTTAACAAGCCTTGAGCCCTCTGGATTCTCCTCTTCCAAGCCTTGTAGGACTAATATAAACTTAGTAAAATAATACACTGGAAGAAAAACTCAATCAACTGCCTGCAGTTGAGCCAGTTTTTCTTGCAGTGATACCAACCTAGTGAGTGTCATGCTTACAACTCTTCTATTCCAGCACTGTCTCAGCTGGAAGAATATCAATGTTGCATTCTATGGGTAATGGAGCCAAGTGGCCAATTGAGAATTAGAAGATCTGCCTGAAGGTGAAAGGTTGGTATGTCCCTTGGAACTTTGCAAAATTCAAATCAGGAGAAGTGACTTCATTGTCTGAGAAGATTGAATGATTGCCAAATTTTGCACCAACAAAATTTTCTGAGAGCTTTTCATTTGGATTAGAGTCATCAAATTCATACATAGAGTCTATGTTTTAGTTATCTCTAAAAACAGCATCAAGCCTATGGTAACATTGTCACTTATTCTTGCGAGTTTCAAAGAGTGAATGAGGTTCATTAATTGTTATTGTGAGCCTGTGCCTCTACTAGAGTGGAAGCAGAACAAAAGGTTTGGGTGTTAAGAGTGTTTTATTTACAGAGAACATCTACTAAAATAAAAGGCTGAAGAGGAAAGGGAATCTTTCTTATTCTTTAATAAACTATAAGGTAGCTTCAAATGAGAAATTAAGTAAACACGTAATAAGATATATTACCAGGTTCAAATTTTTTAGGCTTGTGGCCAAGGATGTTTCTGTCAGCCTTAGAGATACTCCAGAGTATCCAAAAGTCTGAAGAATGGTTAATATATTCTTTATTATTGAGAAATCCTGTAATATTATTTCATAAATGGAATTTTCATGTAATTTTAACTAGGGTGACCCACTGGGCCAACACTAAATTCCTACTCTTTCTGGTACTTTGGTAATTCTCAAAGTACCACAAGAAAATACTAAAATAATTAATGCTGTGGACTGTGCACCATAAATAAATAATGAATGACTTATTATGTACCCAGAAAAGCTTAATCAGGTACATGCAAGGTTTTTACATAGTTCAAACCTTGTGAGAGAAGAAGCTGAGAAGTATACTATAAAGTTACAATAGTCCTGCAACTTATAGTATAAAA
>SMGU01005360.1:0-27518 GCA_004348175.1 Puccinia novopanici
TTGGAATCTTGTCAACTATTGGAGAGAGAAAACTGGGAGGTCTTTAAGAGGATTGGATGGTCCACAAAAATTTCCTTTTACATTGCAAGAAGTGGTCAACAAGATGATATACTTTTCAAACTATCCAGCTAAACCTTCATCACTTTCAAAAAAACCCAAGGAACACAAGAAGAGAAAGAAAATTTAATTCCAAGATGAGAAATTGAACCTCAGAAATATTATTGACTATTTTTTCTATAATTTAATAAATTCCCACCAATTTCTAGAAACATTCAATATATAAACTTTATTGAGAATTTCAACTTGTGAAAATTGCTGTAAAATTTCCAAGAAAATTCTCCTGATAAGTGCACTCATTTTGTCCAAAATTTCCCTGATTTTATTCTTACCCACTTGAAAATAAATGATCTTCATTGAAGCCAAATTAAATTAATATTTATTCTTTTCTGAATCAAACCATTTAAATATGAAATGAGGATATGGCCTTCAACTTAGTTAGTAGTAATGAAAAGTGTTGTTGGATTTTTGCTTGTAACGATCTTTTTCTCCTCTGTCACTCCTTTTCTGGGGTCAACTTTTTGTGTCTTTGTTTATTCAAAATGACCCTGATTTAGCCACCCAAAACACAGCCATTTTGTATTTATCCTATCTAGTTCTCTGTAGGCTCATGAAAAATAAAATCATCAGCTCTGACCACATTGCATCCTTGTGTTGGTACTTAAGCCCCAACACTAAGCACTCTCTGCGTAGTTATTTCAGCCACTTTTATTGCGTTGATTGGTCTCTTTCCAGACATTTTCTGATTTTTTTTTTATAAAAAATGCCCCTCTTTTCCTTTCTGTTTTTTCAATAATTGTGACAAATGAAATGCATTTAATGTTTTATTTATAATAGAAGTGTGAGATGGGTTTGTTAGATTTAGAAGATATTCATATAAATTGCCTGGTAAATTTTCATAATTAGTTTCCATTTGAAATTGAGAAAAATGCTAGGATATTTATCTGGAAATTAATTAAATCTGTGGTCCTGCATAAAATTCAGATGGCTGGGGAACAAGAGCTCTTCAGAAAAACAATCATGTATGACAGAATCCAGGCCCTGAAACTCCAAACAGATTGTGTCTCCCTGACCTCCCTCATGCACCTGAGTTGCTTCCATTTTATTCAAGGGTATATCTTTCTGTTTGTTAGAATCTTTCCTCTACCAATTAAAACACAGGTCATTTCTAGAATTGGGGAAAAGATAGGTCAGACATGACATACTCCTGAAGTATTTTTCTTCCAGCTCTTTCTCAAAATTCCTATCTTTTTCATCTGATCAAGTAATCCCAGAGGATATGTCTTGTGGATCTTGCTCAACATTCCCATCTTCAAAATATTCCCTCTGGGTTCAGGTCCTTGCAGTTCCATTTTCTATTGCTTCTTTCCTGCTTTCCACTCGATAAAGCGGCATAGTGGCCTTGGGCCTTTTAGAGAGATGGCCTGCTCATCAGTTTATCTTCCATAGTGTTTGAATATGAGTGGAACTGAGAAAGATTGAAATTCATGAAGATATTTTTGAAAAACTATTATATTTGTGGAATGGAAAAGAGGAAAATACTAAAAACCAACAAAAAACAATGATATTTTTCAGCGTGCAGTGAGCAGATAAAGAGGAGATTAATTTATGAGGAGTTTTCCCAGAGAATTTATTTAGCTGGTCTGGCTGCTGACAGATTCAAGAACACAATTCAGAAGGTAGAATATTGGGATTTTGAAGGGCCTGTGGATTAGGAGATTGAAACCATGAGAAAGAAAACCCAGCGAAAGGAAGCAAGAAGGTACTAATTATATAAATAAAGGGCTGGAATGAACAAGTGCAACTTGGTCATGACCATCCATGGGTTTATTGATGGGGGAAGTAGTACTGAAGACATACCAATATAGTTGGATCCTCTGTCCTTGCCTCTAGAATGTGGGCAGGAAGAGTGTCTGTGTGAAGCAGGAAACTGGCAAGCAGGAGAAAAATAATCAGGAGGATGGCCACGTGCATGGAAGTGGTGTGTTTCTTCATGTTGTTCATGCTGGTGAGATAATGCAGTTTGGTCAAAGATTGAAAGGGAGGATTTCCCTTGGGATTCAATGCAAATATCAATGTAGGTGGATATGGTTGTTTTTGGACTTGAAGATTGTGGAGTGATGATTTCTGGGATATAAAATATGTATTTGGGGATCTGTTACTCTTTTTTGTGGATAGGACACAAGATTGATAACAGATGAGTAATAGAAAAGAGAGATAATCATATTTGTAATGGTTTTTGTTTATTAATATAGGCTAATAACAGGGCAAAATTGTGGGTTTAAAATGAACTAATGAGGTTGGTTGAGAATAAAAGGGGTAGGAAAGGAAATGAGTGACAGTATAAATAAAGAAGCAAAATTAGATTGAAGAGTGAACTCAGAATTTCAACAGCTTCACTTATTTTTCTTCCATCAAACCTCAAAAATTTCAACAGTATTTGGGAGGACTTCTTCAATTACATTAATCAGTGCTAGTTTTTCAATTGGTGATAATGATTTTGGGATGATAGAGGTGATGGATAGAGATAATGGAGTGAAAAAATTCAAGTTCCCAGGTTTAGTACTCAAATTTTCTTGGATAGAAACTAAATTCAATTATAAAAGATTTTTTCCACTAATCCAGCAGTTTGAAACAGAGCAATCTTGTAATTGTTAGTCTTTTATGATGAGATGAAGAAGGAGATACAAGTCTGGGACAGCAGACAAGGAATGTGAAAGTATAATTCATTAATAATGATGCAGACTTAAACATGAAAGAGAGATAAAAGAAATAAGAGAGAACAATGAAGATACATACCTGGGACAGCTGATGAGGAATTTGAAAGGATGAAGAGAGAAATTCTTCCACATAGGCTGCCAGGAATGCTAAATGACTAGTGACAGGAGTGTGAAATTTTTCTGAATGACATGTAGCATACATGAATATCAAGAATGAATAGAGAAATACAAAGACTGTGTTTGGAAGAATCATATTTACAGGTGTAATAATGCACATATTCATGAATAAAATCACAAAAATTTAAAATGAGGCAACTAAGATGTAATGTGGGGAAGTAGATAGGATGATTTCATTTCTAGAAAAATCTTTTTGAATTTATCAGGCCATCTTGGCTACTGTAATGTCAATATTAAACTTTACACAACATAAAGTATCATAATGCTAGAACGGTGCTAAGTTAGAGCCAGTAAATTCAATCCCATGATACTGTTGATGAAGGAGGTACCCCAGATATTCCAAATATAAGTTTAGTTTCTGGATGTTTGAGATTTGGCAAACCAATCCCTTGGCTTTAAACCAAAGAAAAATGTACCCCCAACCCCCTAACCCCTAACCCAAAGGTTCAGCTCTGCCAGTGGGAATGTAACCCACAACCTGAGGATGGAGGGGTTTGCGGCCAAGCTGCAAACTCTGTTGGAAGTTTTCAAAATTAAAACATGGGCCATGATGAGCTGAAATGAGCTGAGGATTATGGGCAGCTCAAATCATCTCACCCAGCTCAGCCTGGTCTTTGGCTTTAAACCAAAGATACCAAAAAATTTATCTTTGGTTTAAATCCAAAGAATTGGGTTGACACAGGTGGGATGTTCAGTGGTTTTATTTTGATTCAATTTATTTTGCATTATTACACCAATATTTATGATGGTGCCAAACAAGGCCAAAATTTCATGTGCTATCAAGGAAGAGAATCATATTTTATGCGGAGTATAGTTCCAAAGAAGAGTGGTTGTTGGAATTTTGCTCATTGACCCCTTTTTTCTTTATTTTTTTTCTCTTACCCATGTCACTCCTTTGATCTCTCCAGCCAAAATCATGCATTTTTTTTATTCAAAATACAATTTTCTGTCAGAACCACAACTCATCCCCTTGTATTCAGCTATTTAGCTTTATCATGCTCCTGAATGAAAATAATCATCAGTTCACCACACTGTTCCTTCTGTTGGCACTTCAGCCCCAACAAAAGGACTCCTAGTTCAGGCACTTAAGCCCCTGAGTTTGATTTGATAGGGAATTTTTTTCAGACATTGTATTGTCTGACTATTATTAGTTTTATAAAAAAAACTCTCCTCAATCAAATATGTTTTTTCATTATTGGTTAAAAATAACAGACCATTGAGAGTGCCATCAGAATCATGTTTCATGAAATTTGAAACCAGGGGACCATTTCTGGCACTTGCCTGGCATGTGCCATTGCAGATGTGTTTCAATAGGTTTGGTTTTATGTGAATAAATTTTGTTTGTATCAAGCCTGTATGTATGACTTGAAGTGAATTGGAAGTTTTCTGGAAATAATTAATGTGTTTGATGAGATACTTCTACAACTTATGTGAAACTCAAGGTGATACCTCCTTTAAAGTTATCATGTCAAGTTCTGTCAGATTAAACAATGGTAGATACATTAAAACACAGCATAAAAATATAATCAAGAAAAATAATTATAGAAACATAAATATATCCAATCATAATATAATATAATCATGTATTTATAATCACAAAACAAACTAGGGTCACCCACCAAAATCATAGTGATAAATATAATCCTTCACATATAATACAAAAAGATTTTGATTACTTATATTTTTTACTAAAGATGAAAATAACTGTCACAATTGATAGCAAAAGGAGGTAGAAGGTCCCTCTAAATGAATTTTATAAGCTTACAAAAAATTTACTTAAGAAATAAACACATAAGTATATATATGAATGTAATTAATTGATTGAAAATTAATAAACTATAGAATAACAGAACCAATGTCAATATTGGATCATTTGAATAGTTTTTTTTTTAAAAAAAAAAGAAAATTATCGCAATAAGAAATATCTAGCCTAGAAAGAGAATCAAAAAAAGTTAGGTGATCTAAAAAATTATACTCAGAATGTATAAAAAGAATCCTGTGTTCTCTGGGACCTTTTTTTTCTATTTTATCATCTATGTCCTTCCCTTTTAAATTGCCTCCCTATTTACACAATAGTGTCAAATCTTGTTGGCACTAAAACTTTGCACAGGAAGTTGTCCATTTTTTGAATTCCCAATTGATACACTACTTGTCCAACTAACACTGCAAAAAAAAACTCAGTCAAATGCCTGCAGTTGACATGCAGCATGCTCCAGCTAAGCTGCCATCCAAACTCCACCTGTCTGCATATGTAGATTTTTGGCACAGTCACTGTGCATCAAAGCTTGGTTGAATCATTCTTGGAGAAAGGTTTGAGTAACACCACAAGCTTCCTTGGAGTTTCTGCATGTCAACTACAGGTATTTAGCCAGTTTTTTTGCAGTGTAAAACAGCCTTTTACATATCTGAATGAATGTTTCCCACAGGGAAAAAATAGAACTCCTCCCATACAATAACCTACACACAATTTTTCAGTAACCGCTCCCTTCACACAGCTACTCTAAGCGTTCATAAGGCCAACTATACTTCGAATTCCTTAAAAATAATCAAAGAATCAGACTCAGCCACCTTGAAAGTACTCCCTTCTACCTTCTTTTCCTCAGAACAAATTTAAATCTTCCCCTACAACATCCTGATCTTTGTTTCCATCCTCCTACTAATCATCACACACAAACTTCAGTAACTCATAAGGTCTAAATTTCTAGGAATTTCTGAAAAATAATATAAGAATCAAACTCTTCTTCCCAGAAAGTACAAAATAAATACCCTTGTCCCCAGTGTACAAGTATTTTGGCTCCCACAACATCTGAATCACTATTTTCCATATCTTGCGAATCATCACACACCAACTTTGTTACCTCATAAGATGTAAAGTACTTGCAATTCCTGACAAATAACATAAGAATCAAACTGTGCTAACCTCAAATTAAGCTAACTACTATCTCAGTTTCCTCAGAAAATATTTCCATCTTGTGTTACAACATCCTACTCAATGATTTCTCCCTCCTACTAATCATCACACACAAGCTTCATTAACTCATAATTTCCAAAGTACTTGAAATTCCTGCAAAAAAATAATCCATCAAACTCTGCTACCTTTAAATTCAACAAAACTGTCATAATCATTAATTTATTAGGGGTATCAAATATAACAAATCCACAATTAGGAACCAGTCAATTATTAAAAAAATTATTTCTGAATTTATGGGTCCTAAGAGCTTATTGGTGAATAACAAACATGTTTTAAAAAGGGTGTTTTTTTTTTTTTTTTGGAAACATGTCAATTACATAGTGCTAGATTTGGTCATATTTGATACCCCTATTATTTAAATAACAATAACTTTACAAGAACCTTATCACCCAAAAAACCCCTTCAAAACCACCAAAACTTAGCAAAAAAACCCTCCCAACCTACCAAATCACCAATCCACCCTACAAAATCTCCCCAAAGACTCCAAAATCCGTCAGAATGAGCTCTCCTATCTCCCAGAACCCTAGAAACTCCTCCCCAGTCAATCAAACCACCCAAAGTGCACCAGACTCTTCCCACTCCACCCCACAAGACCCCCAAAACAAGCCACAATTGACCCCGTTATCCTTGAACTCACTCAAGAATTTGTCAACAACATCCCAAAAAAATTAGAAAAAAAGAAAATCAAGAAAGAAAATTGAAAATGAAAATGATACTACTAGTGAAGACCCCAGCCACCCTGAGAGCCCCAACGTGAAATCCCCCTGCCCCAACAAACCTTCTGAGATACATCCTGAGCCCCACAAACACACCAACCAATCACAAGAAAAAATCTTTGAAGATTGTCTACATATCCTTGAGAATCAGCTGGACGGTGACGACAAAGAAATCATTCAGCAAACTGAAGAAAGTCAAGCCAAGCCAGCCCCACCAAGTCATACTGTCGCTGACCCAGAGGCTCTCAAGACTTCCCTCAAAGAGTTTGCTCAAGTGCGTGGCTATTTTATCAAGATCATGGAGGATCAGCAGGACGGTGACAACAACGAATCCCCAATTCTAGCCCCTCCAAATGGTATTTTTGCTGACCCAGAGGCCCTCAAGACTTCAATCAAAGATTTTTCTCAGGCACATGGCTATGCCATTGTTCTCAAAAGGTCTGTTGCTGGAAAAAGTATTATTTTCAAGTGTGACAGGTGAGTTGCTCCTTTCCTGAGTTTTTCTATGTCTAATTTTTTATTTTTATTTTTAAAATCTTTGTTATTTTTGTGTCTTCATCCTTTTTTTTATCAACTCAATGCTACAATGCTAACTATGTTTCCTATTTTTTTTTTTTTGTCTCCATTTAGAGGTGGTAATCCAACTAAGAATCGCTGTAAAGGAGACACCCGCGACCCAAATGTTACCCGCTTGATTGACTGTCCTTTATCTGCCTCTGCCTATTTTCAAAAGAAAGCCAACCACTGGAAGTTCTCTGTCTCTAATCCCCATCACACTCACCAACCATCCCTAGACCCCACTGCTCATACTGCCAACAGAAGACTCACTGAAGACATCTATGAAGAAATGAAGAAGCTTGGTGATTCTGGGATGAAGCCCTCTGCGATTCTAGATGCACTCAAGAAGACTCACCCAAACAAAAAATCCTAGCCACCATCTCTACCATCTACACTGCAAGAAAGAAAGTCCATCACCAAATGCTTCAAGGGATCAGCCCAATTGTTCACCTCAACAAAACTCTTTCTAGCTCTGAATTTACCACCACAACCAAGGTCAAAAATGATGGCAAACTCAAAGTTTTATTTTTATGTCATGCTCTCTCCATCAAACTCCTTAATTCCTATCACTATTTCCTCCTCCTTGACTGTACTTACAAGACCAACAAGTACAAAGTGCCACTCCTCCACATTGCTGGGATTACGGGTGCCAACAAAACTTTCAGTCTAGCCTTCTGTTTCATTGCTCAGGAAACCAAACCATTCTACAATTGGGTGCTGGATTCTATTCTCACCATCTTCACTTCTAACAATATCCCCCAACCAGATGTCTTCCTCACGATTGAGAACAAGCCCTCATCAACTCTTTCACCTCAGCCTTTCCAAATTCCACTCATCTTCTCTGCACTTGGCACATCCAGAAAAACATAGTCACCAATGCTGCCAAACTGATCAAGAACAAATATAAAGAAGGTGAAATGATTTCTGCCTGGAATGAATTGATTCGACGTCCCAGCCAATCCAATTTTCACGATGAGTTTCAAAATTTGCTTCAAAATACGGCACCAAATTTGAAGAATACATGCACTCAACTTGGCTACCAGTGACGGAAAAATATTCAAATGCTTGTACTAAATCAATTCCTCACTTTGAACATTGCACCACTTCTCAAATGGAATCAGCTCACTCCTTCATCAAATATCAATTGCTTGGCCCCAACTACTCCTTCACTGCTGTCATCAAGATAATCACCAATGCCCTGGAAGCTCAATTACATGAAATATCCGCCACTACCACCAGCAAAAAATTAATTCTCTCAAATATATTGGTAAAATCCTCCACAATTGCCATGGCTGAATCACTCACTTTGCCCTCCAAAATCCCAAAACAACCTTGTCCTAGCCTCCACCTCACTGCCGCTGAAAGAGATGCTTGCAATGGCTGCCATCATACACAGACGGGAATTCATTGTAAGCACCGGCTTGCCAAATTAACTGATTGTGGGGAAAAATTCAGCCAGAGGATTTCCATGAGCAGTTTCATATCAAGGTGAGTCTCATTGTTTGTTGTGTGTTTTTTTAATCTTATTTTATCTTTTTTTGGGCGGCGGAATTTGGGAGTCGGCGCTCCAATTTAATAATAAAAAAAAAATTGGGGAGTCGTTGGGAGTCGGCGCTCCAATTTCTACCACGAAAAATTAATTTGGGATTCGTCTGGGAGTCGGCGCTCTAATTTTGATCACAAAAAAATAAATTTGGATGTCGGAACTGATTTTTTTTAAGTATGTACAGGACCAGGATCTCTGCCAATTCAATCTCAATCCTGAAAGAAACAGTGAAGAACAAATTGAGAAGATTAAGGAAAGGCTACTCAAACTCCACCCCTCCCAACGTGCAATCCAACTTTCAGCCATCTCACACCTCCTTGAAGGATCTGGAACTTTGATTGACCTCAAGCTGCCCAAAGGACCAATCAAAGGACATGGAAGACCCAAAGGCACCCCAAACAAACCCAAAAGCACCACCCGAGACCCTCCTCTTTTGAAATATTGGACAAAAAAAAGGAAGAAAGAAGACAAGGAAGAAGATCAGAAGAAGAAGAAGAAGAACAGAATAAGAAGGCCAAACTAGAGGAAGAAGAACAGAAGAAGAAGAAGACCAAAGTGGAAGAAGAGGTGCCAAAGAAGAAATTTTGACCCATCCAAGCTGTCAGAATTCCCAATGAAAAACCCCCACCTCACAATCCAGACTATGTTCACCACCTTCCAGGAATTCTTCAACCCTATGTCTCAAAAGTTCTAGATGTTGAATCCAATGGACACTGCGGCTTCTGAGTGGTTTCTTACTTCCTGGGATGTGGAAAACATGACCATCTTGCAGTGTGGAACGAAATCTATGAAGACACCAAGGAAGAGGTAAATGGTATAAGGACAAAAATTATATCACTCATCTTCCCTCAGTCTTGAAGAGGATCAAGGTTGACTCGAGTGGACCCTGCATTATGTCAAACTGGATGTCAATTCCCACCACCAGGGATCTCATAGCCAACACCTTCAAAGCCCCAGTCTTCTTTTGGTCCACCTCTTATTCTCAAAACTTCTTCCCTCATTTCTTCCCCCCAAACGACAATCCCCCCATCTTTATAGCCTTTCTTTCTTCTTTCAGTCACTTTGTGGTTGTTGAAACCCAAAATTCTTTCTCTTTCCAGCTCCTCAAGCCCTCAAGCAATGGCGGAAAACTGCAGATCCAGAGGCTCTGGCTTGGGAGGAAAAATTTACCAATTGTTTCCAGTTGACTATCAAGGTCAAAGCTAAAGCTGGGGAAATAAAAAAAAATACTACTAATCTCACTGTTTTCATCTAGATTTTTCTACTTGTCTTATCTCTATTCTTACTGTTTTATTTGTTTTATTTTTTGCTCTGAAAAATTGCTTGAAATCTTTTTTATTCTCATTTATTTGATTGATTAAAATTTAGGATTATTTTAAAATTTTAGGCCACAGGTGGCACTGATTAAAAGGTTATGTGTCCCACAGATTTTAGAAAATTAGGAATTTTCCCCAAAGTACATGTACACATCTATAATTAAAATTTTACCTTGGCTAAGGCCACCAATCTGGTAGCATGTAATTAAGGGGTAATAATCACTTTTTAAAACCTCTTAGGCCCTTGGAGGCACTCATTAAAAATTTTTTTGTGCCACAGATATCTGAAAAGTAGGAATTTGGCCCAAAAACACATGTACAACCTCTATGACAAAATTTGGACTTTTTTTGGAGAAATAAAAAAATTTAATTCAGAATCCATAATCACTTCTTAAAAATTCCTAGGCCCTTGGTGGCACTCATTCAGAGGTTATGTGTACCACACTGCTGGCATTATTCCAATAAGTGACTACGTCTTCTTGTTGATTTTTTTGAAAGTTATCATCCTGAAAATTAGCATAATTATTTTTTGGGGCATTTCAAAATACCCTCAAATTTTTAGGGTATTTGGCTTGCTTATTGTTGTGCTATAATTTTTTTCATTGAGTATAATGGAGGAAATTGTCACTCCAACTCCCAAACAGCTGGTGTGAATTGGAGCGCCAACTCCCAAAATGGACATCTGCTAGGTCCTGGGAGTCGGGCCTCCAATCTTTGGGAGTCATTTCTCCAAGGCCCTTTAATTATGAAAGGTCTTATTAAGTTTTGCCTAGTTTGTCTGGCCTTAAAAGGTTTTTTTTTGTTTTGCCAGGTTTTTTTTGTTTTGCCAGGTTTTTTTGGTTTTGCCAGATTTTTTTGGTTTTGCCAGATTTTTTTTTGGTTTTGCCAGGTTTTTTTGGTTTTGCCAGGTTCTTTTTGGTTTTGCCAGGTTTTTCTTGTTATGTCTCATTTTGTCCTTTGATTTTAAATTTTATTCTAAATATTATATTTTACATTAAACATAATGTTTGTAGTGTTAAGCTTTGGAATTTGGCAAAATCATATGCTGTTCTAGCTGGATTGTCTTGAAATTGTTGATGGACTCATGGAAGGAAGATAGCAAGGGCTGAGAAAGGTCAAGTGTATCTACCAAGGATTTATGTGGAACATTGGCATAGCCCCATTTCCCATAGAACATGGGCATAGCCCCATGTGACATGGAACATGGGCATAGCCCCATGTGACATGGAACATGGGCATAGCCTTATGTCACATGGAACATGGCATAGCCCCATGTCTCATGGAGCATGCAGGTTCAATTTGAAACAGAGATCATAATGGGAAATATGGATTGAGTTCCATGGCAGCCTTAAAGTTGTCCTGTGTGTGCTTGGCCAGGATTTCAAGAGCTCAAATTTTTTCTTCCTAGAAGAGGTCAACCCAAGATAGTGAAAATAATTGTTTACTCTCTCAGAAACCCGGCATTCCAAAAACATAACTCAATTGTTTAGTTGAATACCATTGGCTTGATGATTACAAGCAAAGGTCACCATTGCACAAATGGTCATGGCAATCTATATGTGAAGATTAAGCACATCAGAATCAGTAACTGAATTCAGATGGATAAAGGTTGTAAAATAATTGGGCCAATCTGATTTGGTTATTAGCTTCCTGGTTTCTCTCAAAAACAATGCCTTCCATTTCCCAGAGTGAATCCTCCTGAGGATCATCAGCGATTGATTCCTCCTTGTTGTCAATTCCTTCTTCCAGGAATGTCAAAGGGACATCAATGATTGGCTTCTGTAAGGTGCAAAGGATGATGTTATTCAGGAATGGAGCCTCTGATTCAACCAAGCATTTCTGCCTCTCTTGGTTTGTGAGGGGGGTAAGAAACATTGGGGCTACAGTAAAAGAGCTTTGGTATGCACCACTGTGAGTGTTTTCTTGATGCATGATCTGGATTGCATCACATTCAATGAAGCACTGCCACTTCTTCAAACCATCACTGTTTTTATCAGGTTTTTCTTGATGGAAATCAACACTTCCATTGACAAGTCCCAGCCACAAGAAGATCCCCATAGCCATCTTAGGTAAGTGAAATCACTGTTCTCATGTGATTAGATGAAGAGGCCTGGAACAGCAGATGTAGATTGTGAAAGGATGAGTTTCATTAGAAATGAAAAAGAGAGAAACAAGAAACCGTGAAAGAGAGAGAAGGAGAAAACAATGAAGCTACATACCTGGAACAGCAGATGTGCATTGTGAAAGGATGTGGAAAAAGTCCTTCCATGTAGGTTTCTCCAGGTATGGTACATGATATGTGAGATGAGTGTGAAATGAAAATGAAAGGTGTGTAGCACACAAAAGAAAAGGAAACAGACAAACTCAAAATCATGTTGTAAAAAATGAAGCATGAAAGCCTTTGGTGTCATGTCCCAGCTATCTAGCAGCTGGCATGTGTGCAAGTTTCCAGGAGGAGATTGAGCATGTGGCACAGTGGTGGGGTGGGATATATAATTCATGGGGTCAATTTGATGGCTTTGTGTTTGTTTGTGTCCAGGTGGAGAAATCTGGAGATAAATAATAGGAATAGGATGAACGGACAAATTTCAATCAAGAAGTCTGCTGGAGATGATGATAAGTACAAAACCAATCTGCCAAAAAAACTCAATCAGACATGTCTGATAGTCATGTGATTGCAGGGGAGAGATATGTATTCAGCTTTGGTGCATGTGAGGAAGGTGTATTATGGCCACGGACAGGGCTCTTTTAAATTTCTTTTGCGATTTTTCATGGGAAGGATTGCCCCAAAAAGGCCAGGAAATGACCCAGCGGACGGCAAGATGAAGGGGATTTTTTCCGCTGAGAGGCGTGGCAAAAGCTCTCGGGAATGGTCCTTTATTAAGGGATCACTATCCGTACCACATTTTTGCGATGCCGTCTCAGGCCAGTTTGGGTGGGTCGGGCGAGCTGCGCTCGCTGCAGGCGAGGGACTTGTTCTTAAGTTCGCAGCAGGGGGCCGAGGTGCAAACCTATTTGCTGCGGTGAAGTATCGGATAGGTTTCCATAGTGGCCTCACTACCGCGTGCGATCGCCGGCAGAGCACTTTCCCCCTCCGCAAGACTTCCGGCCAACCGAACAGCAAGACACTCGACGACATCCGACATGACTACCAAAGGTGCGTACAACCGTCTCACGGATTCCATCAAGATGTCCCGCAAGCGAGCGACCTGCTCACCGACTTGAATGATCTTTCTCGTGGCCTCCACATCATCCCACCCAACCGATCTCATCAACATTCTCCAGTCCGAGCCCATGAATTGGTCACCAAGTCCAAGGCCGACCTGACCAAGCAGCTTGAAGAGTTGAAGACCGAACTCGTTGGACTCCGAGTACACAAGGTCGTCGGCGGCTCTTCATCCAAGTTGACCAGAATGTCGGTGCCTCTTAGCAAAGCTTTCTCGACTCGATGTCATTTAACTAGTGCTGCAGAGCATATCCCCCCAGACGAACTGGACAGATCGCTAATATCCATCTACCTTGACTATCTTTGACAGTAATACGGTCCGAAAAGCCATCGCCCGTGTCTTGACTGTCATCCAATCTAAGACTCGTGAAAACCTCAAGCAGCTTTACAAGGGCAAAAAGCATCTTCCTCTTGATCTCCGAGCCAAGAAGACAAGGGCCATCCGTCGTCGTCTTACCAAGGTTCTCCAACACTCTCCCATCCACTTCTTTCTTTGTCGCTCGTTACTGACGTCCAACTCTCCATCCACCCCGTTTCATGTATAGCACGAGAAAAACTTGAAGACGGAGAAGCAGAGGAAGCGGACATTCACTTTCCCAAGCGAAAATATGCATTGAAGGCATAGAGGATCCAACTTGTCTTTCCAATCCCCGCCCCCTTATGCCATCTATGTTGAAATCAATTCCCTCATCGTAATCTGCAGAGTAGGCTGCGCATGGATGAAAAAAACCGCGCCTGACTATGCTGCGGACCTGCCATGATGAGCGCAAATGAGAAAAAATATTCTCAGTCCATGAGTTGCATGGACACCCGCCAAGTGATCCGTTTCCATCCCCCTGTGACGCGCGCCTGCTACAGTTGCGGTGCAATTTTGGGGGTCCCAATTGTGGAGCAATTTCTTTTTTGAAAATTTGAGACCACCAGGGGGTGCTTGGCTGAGAGGACATAGACTTGATGTCTGTACAAGGATGAAAATTGATCTGGGAACACAGGAGAATTGCCAGTGTCAATAACTCAACATGGGTTTAAGCAAAGCCTCACGAACTCAATAGGAGAGAAGACACAATGAACAAGTCAAGCCCTCCCTCAGTCAGAAAAACCACTAAAAAGGAAAAAGCCACCAGTAAAATCAAGCAACATTCTCTCAGATGGGGACAAGACAGCTGGCAATAATGAGATGGTTCCCTAATTGCTCCTGCTCACATCACCCCCTTCCCCAGTGGCCTGCACTTTCTGTATTTCCATTTTTCCAATACCCTCTGTGATCTAATCCATAGACTTGTTTTATTCCAAGTCATTCATCAATCCAAAAAGAATTTCAAATAATGATTATGAAGAAATGTTTTGGAAAAAATAAAAAATAAAATTTGTAATTTTTTTATTTTTTTGCTGATTTTCAAAAATGCTTAATATGCATTTGAAGCACCTAGAGAAATCAGAGAGCACAGCCTGGAATGTGATAAGAATTATAATAAATGAAAAAATTTGAGCCAAAATAGCATGGCAACTTCAGTGAAATAGGGCCAAAAATTGGAATTAAAATACATTTTGCACTGAAATCAGATCTAATTCAATTTTCAGGTCTGTTTCTATGGCCACTAAATTTGCTTTGCTATTTTGGTTCAAAAAAAATTTCATTTATTATCATTCTTATCACATTCCAGGCTGTAATCTCTGATTTTTCTAGGTGCTTCAAATGCATATTAATCATTTTTGAAAATCAGCAAACAATTAAAAAAATTCACAAATTTTATTTTTTTATTTTTTCCAAAATATTTCTTCATAATCATTATTTGAAACTTTTTTTGGATGGATTCACCAGAAATTGTGATTTTAACTGTGGTGGTTGAACTTGTGGAATGAAAATTGTTGCACCCTTAACTCCTGTCCAGGCATGGTACAGTTCCTAGAAAAACGTTTTTGTCAGGTGTTTTTATTTTTTAAAAAAAGTAAACAAACAATAATCACAAGTCTTTTTTTCACATGGTCTTCAGGGACTGATAGGTATGAATATGAAACATTTGAAACCACACACCATCATAAAATGAAAATAAAAATCAATACGTTTTTGGCTATTTTTTTTTACATTCTTTAATAATTTTTTTGAGGGAAAAGAAAATTTCTATGGGGAGTGATGAGACTGGGAAAGAGTGATTATAAATGTATTTTGTTTTAACAAAAACCTTTGTCTAGGCACTGTACCCCTCCCCACATTTTTGTCCCTTTCCTTCTATTTTTTGTTATTGTTGTAAACTTATTTCTGGGCATTGTACACAGCTCAAGTTGCATCAGCTAGGTTGAGAGACAATACTAGTTTTTTTTGGTGGCTATAGCAGCCTCCTATCTCTTCATCTCCATGTTTTGTTTAGTTGGTGGTGATCTTCTGATTGCCTGAGGGGATTAGTAACCTGAGACTGTAGAAGTACAGCAAGACAGACCAATGAGCCCTCAGGTCAGTAAATCACAAGACAGATTGAAGGTGAGACAGATGAGGAAAAGAATTTTACAAGAGATGTAAGTAGACAAGAGAAAAGACAATGAGTGATTGAGAAAAGAAAAAATTGGACATGTAGGAACATTAACTCAAGTTGCAAAGGAAGGGATGTTCATGTTGTGGCAATCCTTTATGCTAGATGGACCATGTTTGTTTTGATTAGGTTTGTCATGAGCACCTTGGGGACCACAAGCAGAGAGGTTGAGGCAGGTTGCAATTGGACAAGCAGCACTGGAGAGATATAAAGAGGATAAGTAATACAACGGTGGCCAGTACAAATCTAAGGTTTTTCTGCACAAGAAAAATTTCACAGAGCTATCACCCAGTTCATGATGTCCATTGGCTAGACAGCAGACATAATAGTATATTTTGGCTAGCTGGAGTACATCATGATGTCTTTTGGATAGCCAGCAGACATCATGAACTGGTGTGGAACTACTCTTTTGGGGAATAGAGCTTGAGAGGGATGAGTTCTTGAAGGGCTGCCTCTCTGGGTAAGCTTGGGAGAGCAAAGAAAAACAAGAAACAGAAGTATGGACTCCTGAAGAATAAGGTGTGGCTAATGTAGATTTTCAGAGATTTCAGGTGATAGTGTTAACCCAGACTGGATACTGGAGTAAACAAGGTACATAAAATATGTAACTATAATAATCCTCAAATAAGACTATGACCAGTGCTAAGCAATATTTCTTGATTCCTAGTGAGCTGATGTATGTTCAGGGATATAAGGGTTGGTGTAAGCCCAGACTGGTTACTGGTTCAAACAAGATAAGAGGGATGGTTATAACAATATCTTATAAGGGTGTGACCAGTGCTAAGCAATAATTCTTGATTCCTAGTGAGCTGATGGGGAACAATGATGCAAGGAAAACAAGGAATTACTTATAGTAAAAAGAGTGAAAGGCCAACTTGTGGTTGGGTACAACTGTAGGAAGGATGGAACATTCCAGAGGGAGGGAAAAGGGGCCAAGATGTGGGTGCATATAAAGATGGAACAAGGGGCATAGGTGCATAGAACAAAATGGAAGGAAAACAAGGAGGGGAATAAAAAAAAGTAGTGGCATAGGTAGAGTTGTGGTTTTGTGTATTGTTTATATTTTCCATGTGTCAAACTTGTGGTTGAGATTATTTGATAATTTTCATGTTTCAGAGTTGTGGTTTGATATGTAGAAGGGGTTATGTTGTATTTCCTTGAGGGCTTGCTGCTTGTATAATCTTGTTTAGTGATTTGTTTGTGATATTGAAGGGGCCTGTTTCTGTGATATATTCCTTTCTTGTGGGGTTTGTTGAATTTTGAGTCCTGTGGAAGATTGGCTTACCACACCAGTATAGACAAATATCCAACAATTCAAGTCAAGTTGAGTTGACAGATCCAATTTTTGGGTGTTTGCACTCAACATCAATTCAAACTGTGAATGTAGACACCACTGTTCCCTTGAGCCCAGTACCCAGTACAGCCTCTCAGAATTGCACTTGGATAGGTGAGGGAGTACACATCCATTTCAGTCAAGTTGACAGGGTAGCACTGGTCTAATGGTCTTTGCCATCCTGTCAAACTATTAGGCCAGTCTAAATGTTAGAGGGTGTGGGTTCAATTCCCTACCCTGTTTAAAAATTGAACTTTCAGTTGAATTTTAGTTGAATGTTAGTTCAGTCTTAGTTGACTTGTTAGTGTGTGTTAGCATGTGTAGCACAGCATAGCATAGCTCAATGAGCAGCTACACTATGCTGGCTGTTATCTGGGAAAAAGTTTCACTACAGATTCTTCAACATCCTGTTAGCACAAAAAAGCTACATCGCTAACTGTTAATTTAACAGAAAAAAATTTCAACTAATGCTACAGAAAAATTTCAAAGAAAATTTTCTGCTACACTAACTGACAGTGTAGCAGAATAAAATCACAACTAATGCTACACATATTTGGAATATAAAAAAACAGTGCTACATTGACAGTTATCTGCCATGTAGCATAGTGTAGTGTAGTGGCCCATCATTGCTTAAAGCTTATTACCCATTACCCATTACTCTTACAAGAAAACCCTTACACTTTACATTCCAAACCACCTTTATCAACACTCAGAGCATGACCAGTGCCCTTATAAAACTTGGTAAGTAGCATAGAGGCTGACAATAAGTGTTTATAAGGGTAAGAGTTTCAGGATTTTAAAAGTTAGATGAGTGTTGATCAGTGCCCGTAAAAGTGGATGATGGGATGATGAGAGCTTTCTGGAAGTGGAGGAAATGCTTAATTTGTTTGTACCTCATTCCATGGAGAAAACAAAATCTAGCTTGAAAGTGTGCGTGGAGGACTTGCTGTTAACTCATTCTGCCTTGATTGATTCTTCAATCTTGAAGGAAGTCCATCATTTTGCTGGGTTAGATGTGGAGTGACAGGCTAGTGATTCCCTGTGAGAGGCAGTGAGTGCCTGTGCGGAGAGTAGTAGTAGTGCTGTGCGGTGGTTGCTGCTCACCACCAAGGAATGCTCAGCTTGCTCGATTGTCTCGCGTACGTCTTCTTCAGCGACACTTCTCATCATGAACCGATCAGCTGACCGTCTTGGATCAATCAGTACAGTTGGATTTCGTTGGCATGGTACGCCGTCATGGTCCTCATGGCCATCTCCGGCTCACTCATCGCGTTTGTCCTCAGCCTTTTCATCTCGCTCCATTCTGCACTAGCGGCACAGACGTATTGCTGAATCAACCTCGTTCGCTTGAGACAGCTTTCGCAAGTACCGCCAACCGCCCCCTCCACCGCCCTTCCCCATCTCCGCATCCCCCTTGTCCCAGATAGCTCCCAGCTCTAACACCATCCGGCCCAGCTCCAAGACGCAGAACTTACTCATCCCTTCCGTCTCCATCCTCCGTCCACTCTGCGGATTGGACTATGGTCTCCGTGAGAACCTCGAAAGCGCCTTCCTGCAACAATGGCCACTCGATCGCTTCGAAATTATCCTATGTCTCGCCCACCCTGACGATCCCGCTCGTACCATCGCACAAGACCTTATCCGTAAATATCCGCCGTACGCGCTCGACTGTTGATTGGTGAGACACTCCCTCTAATGCAAACGATTGATTTATTTTGTTCATTAGACCATGACAAAAATCTTCCCAAGGGGGGGGCAAAAGAGGAAAAAGAAGAAGCAACTAATTGATTTGTTGAGGACCAGGGAAGATCGAGTGGGTGTTAACCCAAAGATCAACAATCTCATGGAGGCCTATCGCACGGCGGAGGCCGATCTACTCTGGATCCTGGATTCCAATGCTCGAGTGCATCCCACCACACTAGCACGCGCTGTATCGGTACTATGTCCTCCCAGTGGGCCGACTCGCAGCCGAGGGCGGACGAGGATTGGTTTGGTACACCATCTGCCCACTGCGATCCTGCCCAAGCAGAAGGAAAACGAAACAGGGCCTGGGTTGTCTATTAGAAGGCTGCTTCTTGAACGGGAACCATGCCCGACAGTATCTCTGCTTAAACGCCATCGGTGTAGCATCCTGTCTGATGGGCAAATCCAACCTCTTCTATCGTTCAGATTTGGAACAGGCCACACGGCGTTATCTCGCCCGAAACCGGCTGACCAACGCACCAACAACTCACGCTCTGACCGACATAATGACTCTGACGAACAGACCAGTCTGTTGGGCAATAGTAGCAACAGAAACCAACACTCATCCTTTGACGCTCTGGAGCTCTATGGTCAGTACCTGGCTGAAGATAATATGATTGGTCAGACCCTTTGGGACGATGGTATCAGACATGCTATGACCATCGACGTGGTCGGTAATGTCGTCGGTCCCCTCTCGGTCAAGGATTATTTTTCCCGTCGGATCAGATGGATTCGTGCCCGGAAATACATGACCATGTGAGCCCTCCTCCCCCCAAAAAAAGTCAGGAAACGAGATCCTATCTTAACCCTATAATAAATGCCCTAATTTCTATTGACAAATGTCCTATTTTCTATTGACAGAGGGGCGACGTTGATGGAACCTTTTACGGAGTCAATCCTATTGGGAATCTTCATGACCCTTGCAACAGAAAGACTGGATCTGGCAAATGGGATGTCAAAGAAGGTGGTGATGGTGATACACGAAGTGATGTATTTCACGCTGGATTATTTAGTCTATCGATCACTTTTACACTCGCCCTTAGTGCGGAGCACGCTGCAAGGCTCGTCCAGCCATGCTGGCCCGATCTCCACGCGACAGCCAACTTCGCACTCGCCCTCTTCTTCTTCTTCCCCCACAGCATCGCATGCAAACCTCACCCTCAAGAGGGGGGATCTTCACAAGAACAGCAAGTACCACCACCGCACACCAACACCACCGCCACAACAACAACAACGGCATAGCGATGAAGAAGTTTGTCAGGTTGAATTGAACTTTTTGAGTTCTTGGCTGGCTGGGCCTTGCGCGAGTGCTCCGCTCTCTTCATCTGGCTCGTCGCCATGTCCTCCAACACCGTCCGATGGCGCCAGTCCCGCCAAGTCTTGAAGGTCCTCCGTGACGCCCGTGTCGCTGAATCCAACTAACATAAAATATATACACAAGCTGTGGTTGTTTCTCGATAGCCTTTCGCCATACTCTCTGCTCTCCTTCCACGTTTTCTTTACCTTCACCACCTGCTTTCACATTAGTACCTTTTTTCGTTTGAGCATTATAATTACATATCCTGTGCAATTGTTTCTACACCGATGATGTTAGGGGAAGACATATGAGGCGCGGCTAAGGTGCTGACACCATGTGTGTATGTTTGTGTTTTAACATATATACCTCTAAATTATTAATGCTTTTTTTAAGTGTAATTTCATTGAAGGCATTGCAGGCATTGCACACCCTGAATATCATGGTATCTACCTACAACTTGTTGGATTGTGAGGGATTGAATTATCAGTACTTATTTGGTGTAGCTGCATCTAGTTAAAGTCTGTGAGGTGATGGCAGGGGTGGGGATAAGGATGTTAACCATTTTTCACGTTGAAACCTGCCAGCATTTGGCCTTTGTCCAAAGTGTTTCAGGATTCTGTCTGTAACCACAAACTCACCCCCCTTAACATGCGTCTACTCACCACACACCACAAACCCCACTCCTCACACCTCACCCACCCCTGGCCCATGGCCCATCCACACCCCCCAACCCCCCAACATACTTCACCACACTTTTCGCATGGTTGTAGAAGATGAAATGGATCTTGAGAATGTGGCCCCTGCATGTCTCCTAGAAAAGCCTGCGGTCAACCCCCCATCATTAATCTTCCTGACCTTCCTGGCGGATATAATTGGTAACCTGTCAAACCGTTTGGCTGACAGTGGTGTGAAACTTGACCTACACTGTTTAGGAGGCCTCCAGCAGATGATGGACATGGACGCCTTGCGTCTTTTGCAACTCAAGAAACGTGTCAAACTTCTGGAGTGATTTGGAATACATCTAGCTGCTCTGGAGAGGAACCAAGCCCTCCCTCCTTCTGTATGCCCTGATGGACCATGATCATATTCTAGGGCCACAGGTCCCGCCCCTAGGCCCACCCCACACCAGATTCAGCCCCCACCAAAGGAAGTGATATGTTTGCTCAAGCCCAGAAAAGCCATCATACGCTTGAATCTGGACAAATCAGAGATCCAAAGAGTCAAACGCGCATTCTTGGTACAACATGCCAATGACACTGCAAGAAAAACTCACTCAACTGCTTGCAGTTGACATGCAAGTTCCCTTTGTGCACAAATGCAAGTTGAATGTCAACTGAAGGCAGTTGATTCAGTTTTTCTTTCAGTGTGAGGTCTTGCAAATATTGGACGCAAAAGTTAATGGAGAACTCATCTTAATCAGGGGAGCTCAAGTCTTGAAGTCGGGTGACATGTGTTTTTTCTCAAAAAAACAAAGCCCACCAGAAGTGGCTCATGGAACATAATCACCAGTGGTCAAAAGAAGTCCACCCTCACCTGGAGGCAACCCCAAGCACATTTTTGGTCATTGCCCATGGCTTTCCCAAATCCTTCAACCCTAGCACTGTGGTATTCTTAAATGTTGAAAATTAAAAATTATTTCTTTTATTCTTTTTCCTTTTCTTTCTATCTTTTTCCCTTCTTTTATCATACTAGCAGCCAGAAATCAGCAAATCTGATTGGAGAAACGGACTCTACGGCTAAATTTACCCTATGGTCACCTTGGACGGCAACCTCTCAAACCCCTTGGATCAGAGTTACACACACTCCTTGGCCACCTTCAGTACATATCACCAATCACCACTATCCTTTACATATCACACTCCTTACACAACCATCAGTGCATTACACAACCAACACAACAACACAACACATACTACATACACCATACACATACAACAACATTTACATACAACAACAACCCTCTACACACAATTACATGGTCATGTAGACATACATGCAGGTCTTATGCACTCTCATGCAGATACATGCAGGTCTCATGCAGGCTCATGCAGATCCCATGCAGGCTGTCATGCAGTCACATGTACTCTCTACCCTATCTTGTTGATTTTGCTGAGCATCACTCACTTGATACAGGATCTGAGCTATTTTTCCTCACTTTACACCCCTTTTTGTTGACAGGCTGTGTATACACATGACCTGAAGACTTTTTTTCCCCTCATTTTGGTTGTTCCATTGTGTTCCATGGCATTTTCAGGCCAGCACAAATCCCTCAGTCTAGCATAAATCCCTCAATGCTGTGTAGCTAGGCCAGCCAAAATCCCTCATTCCTTTCTCACCTTGTAGCTAAATTCCCTCACTCTTGTCTATATAAGGGGCTCTCCTCCAGTTGTTCCCCCTTCCTCACCAGATTTGCCCATCAGATTTTTACACATAGTCTAGTAGTCTTATCCCCTATAACACTACCCTTTCTGGTCACTCTATATTATTAGCCCCTCTATATTATAGTTTTACAATATTAGACACCTTTACATATTACAACCCTTACATCTCAAATAAAATCCCTCATTACCCTTTCATAGGGCCCTTGGTTCAATCTCTGGTTGTAGCACTTGATCCCACATCACACATCTCATCACACATCACACATCTCATCACTCAACACTCTTCACCAGTACTCATCATCACTCAACACTCTTCATCAGTTCTCATCATCATCACTCATCATCATCACTCATCATCATCACTCATAAAACCCCTCTATCAACACCAACCCCTGTTCATTCCCCTCTCATCACTCACCTTTCCAACCCTTTCTCATCTAAACCCCAAGCCCCTTCTCAACAACATCAGTATCTTGATAAACCCCTCCTATCACTTTATTAAACCTTCCAATCCGAGATTGAGGGGCTTGTTTAGTGTCTAGAACCACAGAAAGGCAGAGGTATCCTCATTCATCCCTTTCTACACTCAGCAAAATGTCTTCATTGACACTTTTGAGCTCTACAGCGCCCCAACCAGTATTGCAAAGCTTATCTTGGAGAATAACTTTGCAGATGGTAGTCTAGTACACATCAAATGGCTTGCTGATATCTCAGTGACTCCAAAGCAAGCAGGTTAAATTGTGCTGTCTTTCACCAACAAAGACACCACAGCCAGATGAGAAAAGGCTGGCATTTTCCTCAATTACAACTACCACAGGATGGTGAAATAAAAACCGAGGCCACCCCAGTGCTGGAAGTGCCTGAAAATGGGACACTTTGGCCAGTGGTGCAGGGAAAAGGAAAAATGCGGCACATGTGGCAATGAACACCTCACCAAGGACTTCCCAGAAGGACTTGGCGGGATCAAATCATGTGTCCTTTGTAAGGAAGCTATCAAGATGAAGATGGACCGCATTGTGGGACTCCTGTGGTACAAATAATAATATTTCGTAAAGATCCTCTGAGGGGGAAATCAATTGCACAACTAGGTAAAATCTATTACAAATGATGGGTGGTTTGGAAGACCTTCCCCTCTAATAGTAATACACAAATATAAGGAATCTTGAATCAATATTTAAATATAGATGGCTGATTACAAGACAGAGTTACTATGTATAGTAGCCCTCATCAGAACCAGATCACCTTATTCAATAATCTAACAGACCTAACACAAACTCCTGATGATGGATAATAACCAGTGGGGTTTAATATATAAAAGTCTACTACTACTACTAATATCTTTTATTGTTGATGATTGTTCTTGTTGTTGATCTACTACTACTACTACCTGTAAGGCTGACTCTAAAACTACTACTATCAACTAACACTCTACTCAGACTGACCACTATAGCACTGACAGACACTACTACTACTAACTAACTAACCACTAACACAAAGCTACTAACTGGTAGATCAGGACAGGCTCCTCTTAGAAAGTCTCTAAAACTACTAATAACACTAACTAACTAACCACAAACCACAAGCTACTAACTGGTAGATCAGGACAGGCTCCTCTGAGAAATTTTCTAAAACCACTAATAATACTAACTAACTAACTACAAACCACAAGCTACTAACTGGTAGATCAGGAAAGGCTCCTCTGAGACAGTGAGGAAAAATTTAGATTTGGTGGGGGAGGACCTCCTTTTATATTGAAGAGGGAACAGATTTTCTGCAGAGGAATTTCTCTTGGGCAATTTTTACTTGAGACATGATTCAGCACAGCATTATTTCATATTCTGCACAGCATGATGTCATTATTGGGTGTATTATCATGTGCTGGAACATTCCAAAGCCACATACAGCGCAGTAAATGTGTTCCTGAGACTTGTTTCAACCCGGGGCACCTGTATTTACTCCTGTACCATGTTTCATATCTCAAACACCTCCTTGCTGCCAGAACATTCCGATACAATCTTCCTCATCCAATTATCAGGGTCTCTGCCTCTCTTCCCACTTCCCACCTTCACCTCTTTTTCCTCCTCACATAATTATTTCCTTCTGCCACTCTTCCCACTTATACTAAATCCCTAAACCTAACAAACCATTATTCCACCCTTACAAAATCCTTACCCTCATAACTGGACCTAACCTATGCTCCATCCCTGGTTGAGACACAAAGTTTCCTAGTCTTGGTAAATCCTCTGTTCAATCCCTGGTTGTCAGCCTCTATGCTACTAACCTAGTGTTATAAGGACACTGGTTGTGCTCTGAGTGTTGATAAAGGTGGTTTGGAATGGTAAGTGAAAGGGTATTCCAGTAAGAATAATGGGCAATGGTTAATTTGCTTCAAGTATTTAAATCTTGTAAAGCTCTTTTCAACCTTTTACAGGGAGGTAAATCCAGTGAGTACTACTTGGATTCTTCCTGCTGAGACAGACAGGGAATAATTAAGTGATAACACTTAATTGGTTTGTGGAGTCCCACAAGGGAGGTCTAAAAACTTGGGGAATCTGGTTTCCAGTTGAGCCTCAAGACTTGTAACAGTCACTACAGAAGGATTCAGAACAGACAATTGGAATTGTGTATGATGATGGATTTGAAGTCCAATATCACTATACAAAGCTGTGGGGATAATTGATGGACAATCCAGGGGAGTGTTTACAACAATATCTGGGGCTGAATGCACTTTCTGGAGGACTTGATTGACTGGGGGAAAATCCCAGAGGAATCAGGGGCTTAAATATTCTCACAGGTGCCTCTGAAGTGCTCATGCAATGCCTATAGAGGGCTCTGAGGTGCAATGAGACCAGATTTCTCAAGGTATGATGCAATAATGCAGTGCAATGGCCCCATCAGGCAGTGCTATTGTGCAATCAGGCAGTGCTATGATGCAATCAGGCAGTGCTATTATGCAATTAGGCATTGCTACAAGGCAATCAGGCAGCAATATTATGCAACCAAGCAGTGCTATGATGAAATCAGGCAGGGCTATGATGAAATTAGGCACTCCTACAATGAAATCAGGCAGTGCTATGATGAAATCAAGCAGTGCTATGATGTAATTAAATAAAGAGGCTATGCTTTAAAAAATGTGACAATAATTGGCTTTAATTGATGTATCACATCATGGGATTATTGCAAGGTTTAATTTAATTTTAATTCCTTCCTTACAGTGCTCGCAGGTGTCAATTTGTAATATAATAATCCCAGGAGTTGTTATACTTTGAATTATTAAGTTATGACAACTCTAAAAATAGTTATTTGCATACTTTGGGCACATCCAGTGTATGTTAAGTTATTCTAATGTTATGTTTAATTTAAAATATAATAATTAGAATAAAATCAAAAATAAAAGGACAAAACACAACATAGTAAAACAAAACCTGGAAAAACTAGACAAAGCCTTTGAGGGTTGGACAAAACTGGGCAAAGCTTAACAAAACTATAAATAATATTAAAGGTTCAAATAAGTTTCAAAAAGGTTATTGCTATTTAAATAACAATTAAATACTAATTACAGTGATATTTCTCCTATATTCAACAGAATAAAAATAGTACATGTTCTATTAGAGTGATAAAGGGGCTATAAGAACTTATTAAATAATTTATTCTGATGAATTATGTAATTATAATTGATTTAACTGATTTTTAACTACTTGGGTAATACCAGGTATGCTGATATTATCTCTGCAGTTGACAATTAAAATTTGTTGATCTTGATCCCAGTGCACCTCAGAGGTCTCACAAGGAAGATCTTGGGAGCTTCTGAGTGCCTGTTAGAATATTTAAGCACCAGATTCCTCTGGTAATTTCCCCCAGCCTCGCAGTCACTCAGAAAAGCGCATTCAGCCCATAGATATTATTATAACTATCATCCAGACAGCTTATAAATTATCCCAGCAGCCTTATATTGTGTTCTTGCCACTTGATCATGCCTCCACCATCATCCACACAACTTATTGTCTGCCCTGAATCAACCTGTCGTGACTTTTATAAGCCTTGAAGCGCATCTGAACCACTACATCCAGTTGTTAGTTGCACTCCAACCCTTATAAAGGCCCAAATCACGTAACTACAAGTTACTTACAACCATGACAATATTCCCTGGTTGTCTCAGCAGGAAGAATCCACGTATACTTACGGGATTTCCCTCCCTATAAGGTTGAGAAAGGATTTACAAGATTTAAATACTTGAAGCTAATTATCATTTATAATTATTAATTATAGGAATTAACCCTTCAACTTACCAAACTACCACAAAAAAAATCAATCACTCATAGCAAAAACAGTTCTCAAAAAACCTGGTCAGTAGCATAGAGGCTGACAACTTGCCAAACAACAGGATCCTATCACATTGGGGACTCCCTTGTAAAGCTTAAAAGTGTCAGTGAAGAACTTTTGCTGAGTTTTGAAAGGGATGAATGAGGATACCTCTGTCTTTCTGTGATTCTAGAAACTAAACAAGCCCCCCAATCACGGATTGGAAGGTTTAATAAAGTGATAGGAGGGGGTGTATCAAGATACTACTGTTGTTGAGAAGTGGATTGAGTTTTAGATGAGAATGGGTGTTGTAAAGGTGATTGGTGAGAGGGGAATTAAAAATAGGTTGGTGGTGATAAAGAGGTGTTATGAGTTCTGAGTGATGATGAGTGTTGATAGTGATGAGTTATGAGTTATGAGTTATGAGTGGTGTGGGAGCAAGTGCTTCAACCAGGGATTGAACACAGGTCCTAGTGATGGGGTATACAAGTTTCAAAAGGGGTTTAGTTTTAAAGGGGAAATAGCCTAGTGGTAAATGAACCTGTTAGACCTAGGCCTTGACCAGGACTTGAACCAAGGGCCTTATAAAAGGGTTTATATGGTGTAATAAGAGTTATAATTTCTGACTTGGGGTTTATGTGACTGTA
>SMGU01005363.1:0-18502 GCA_004348175.1 Puccinia novopanici
GTTATAAAGAGAAGTGTAGTTACTCACTAGTAAGGGGGCTTCTCTAAGGACTCCTGGAGGTTTGAGTGGTTGATTGTTGAGATTCAGAAGAGTAGAAATGAGGAATATTGAGTTACTTTCTGGTTGATAACAGGTGGAACTGGATAGTGCTGATTTCTGGGTAAATGGTATGAATGCTGGGATCAAAAATATGGGGGGAGGAGGGCCCTCTTAAATATCATTTCTGGGCCCTCTATGGTCCCCTTGCTTCGTGAAAAATAGTGGGTTGTGGCCTGGCTAGCCTGGTTGGGTTTTAGTAGCCTGGCTTTGTTGTATTTGGCCAGGTTGGGCCAAGTATTGCTACTGCCTAGCCAGGGCTTGTTCTTATTGGGTCAAGCATGGCTAGTAACCATCTTGTTACGCCTATAAACATTAGTTACAAACATGTAACAACCATCTGAAACCCTGGCTTGGTTTAATCAGGCGTTGTTGTGGACCAAAGGAGTCAATTCTGGCCCAACCAGGTGGTAACCATACCACTTCCACAAGTTCCTGGTTGGCCAGACGAACCAAACAAGTGTAATAAACCATTCTTGTTCGTCTCTAGGCTTTCTTTACCCTCTGGGAGGTTGTACTGAGCTGTGGTGTGTCACTATACACCCCAATTCAGCAGTTTATGAGTCACAGGGGCACTTGGGAGATTATGTACATGTCTGAGAACATCAGTGAGAGTGTTTTCGAATCATCCAAGTGATTCCTGATAAGATTTATTGATGTAATCATTATATTTGTTAATTTACTTTTGTTTTATATTGCTTTTTTGTATGTAAAAGGTGTCAATAAAGGAATAAAAAGAAATTAAAATAATTTAAAATATCATTTCATTTAATTGCTTTATTCTGAGATTTTTTATATGTATTTTTATATTTATTTTCAAGATTAAAACATATTTTTATTTTTTATTCTAAGATTTTTTACATATATTTTTATTTATATAATTTGTTAGTTGGCTCTAATTTGGTAGCCAGCTGACAATATTTCATATTTAATCACTTCTGTTTATCATTCAAACTTTTTTACTCTTTCCTATTTCCTCTCTTATTCTCTAGTTAATTAATATTGTATGTTCTTGTAACTTAAATTTTGAGTTCCAAATATTCATTCACTTAAAGCTGAACTGTCAGCGGTGGGTTACTCCAAGGTGGATGAGAGCCCGCTCAATAGAAATTTACTGTATTTGACCAGTGGCTCTAAGTCTTAGGGAGGGTCGAATCTGGTCCAAGGTGTTAACGCCCAGCCGCTGATGAATGTTGAGAGGTTCAGGCTTGAGGTTCCTAACAGTGATGTGTTGATGTGAGAGGAGTCAAGCAAGCTTGAAGTAGTGATTTGTTGATTTATCTTCAAGCTCAAGAGTAATGGTATAATGAAAAAGATGGTTTTATTATCGTCTCTTCTGAAAATCAAGGGAGCAATAGAGTTTGAGGAGTAAACTTATATATGCTATCTACAACAGGTGACTAGATATAAGCATATATAAGAGATGCTAATAATAAAATAATGAGAAAGTGAAGATAAAATGAATGTAAGAGTAATAAAAGATGCAGATGGTGTAGCATAAAACAAAGTGGCCAGTCTAGGGGTAACTGGTTTGAGCTTGCCAGCTGACATGAGCTAAAATTATCATTGATTAATTTGAACTCAGAATTCACTTCATATTTGAACTTCTTTCTTTGTGCTTTGAACAATCAAATCCCCTTTTATTACAATGGGTTGATTGCATGGCCTGTACAAATTGAGCCATAAAGCCTGCAAGGTTGAGAAGTAGTTGAAGATCATTGGATCAATATTTCCACCCAAAAGGCCAAGGAATATATACAGAGGTGCAGGTGTGTTGAGCTGGAGGTTGATACCAAAGGCTGCAGATTATAGTAAATAAAATGCACACCTGCCACTGGCACATTGGGATGGCCCAGCCCAGCCTGCAGGGTCTGCTGCAGCTGCTGAAATGTCTGAGGTGTTGCATGAACTCCATGTGTAGGATGCATGGGCTGATTTAAGATGGCTTTTGGGTGAGCTGGAGTTGCATATTCAATATGGTCAGTGTGCACACACACCACTTGCTTCCATATCAAAGTTTCCAGATAGTTTTTCTGTGTGGTCACATGGTTTGGCTCCCCTTTTGATGCACATATTTATGTAGTCATCCTGACAACATTTGCCGGCAGTACTCATTGGTTGTTTCACCAGTAGTTCACCACAAAAGCCTTAAGATTAGGTAGTTATGCTTTTTTGGACTCAAACAACACTAATAATAGTTTAGCTGGTCCTGTGCTGCATGGGGTGAAAGTCCTGGTTAATTCAAAAGTGTGATGCATGATGAAAATATTTGAACCTGGGTGGTGCACTCTCCTATTGACTTATGGTCTTCAGGAAAAAAAGAGGCTAGTATACCTGAGGATCCAGCTTCTGTGGAAATAGAATTTCTCACCTGAAGTTCTTGTTTTTTTTTTTTTTTTACAATTTGAATTAATTTTAGTACTGGGGAAATTTATGGATTTCCTGATATGAATGTACTCATCTGTCCAATGCATGCATGAAAATCAAGTAAATCTAACTAAGAATTTCCTGAAGCACCAATTAAAATTCATCTTAATTGGGTGGTTCACCATAGTGTTTTTTTCTTCCAATCCCCCTCAAAAAGTTTTTCAACCACTAAATTTAAGCTTGAGATGGGCTAGTTAAACAACTCAAAAAAAATGAAAGAGATGGGTAGATGTTGCTCAGATCTAGCTTTGACCAAAATCAGTCAAACCATGAATTATCTTTTTGATCAATCACACCCTCTTAATTTGATATGTAAAAGGCAACATGCATGTTGTTTTTAGCCTTTTTGATGAGTCTTGAAAGGTTGAGATACCCATGTGTGGCTCTTGTATGCTTGTAGATAGATATGCTTCTACTAAGTTTATAAGTACTACTTCATTAATAGACCATCTGCATTTTTTTGGTTAAATTGCGGGGTTAGGGAGCTTTAAATTGTCTTAACCCAAAAACTGAATGCATTGTTTATGGGTTAATCCAGGATCAAGTTCCAAAAAGCTAAAATCAAACTGGCTAAGTTTTGCTAAATTTAGAAATGCTTAATCTGAGGTTAGGGACACCTTTCATAAGAGTGTGGAGGTTGAGAGTAACTAAACTCCTCAAACTCACAATAAAAGGCATTAAAACACCATACCAATGCGCTTGTGCATTGCCATTCAGCTAAATTTTGCCTAGCCTCAGGTTGCCTATTTTTGTCCTCTTGAACCTTGACTCAAAGTGAACGTATCATGACTCAATTTTTGCATCAACACTGACTTTCCTCTGCTTGAGGGAGTGCTTTCTCAAGATGTAAACCTGTCAATTTCAAAATTTAGCTGCTTTATTCTCAATGGTTATGGTCTTGGATGGCATGGAATCAGCATCCCCCAAACTTGAGGAGTTTATTGCTATGCAAAACACATTTGATATCCTCAATGGATAACTCCCTTGTCCAAAGGAGGATGCCACATTGGATACATCAGTTTCTCATATGGCAGACTACTTAAAAGGCTAAAATCCAAAAGAAAGAATGAAGTGCTGGGATTCCTTGTCTGACCTTGCTTGTGCAACTATCAATCTCACTCTCTTTGATCCACTGGCACAACAATACCACAAAGTCAAAACAGCCTTGTGATTATACTCCACCATTTTCAATGCTTATTAGAAGAATACCAGGGCCAGACGTATTATGCTTATGAGAAGAATACGAGGGCCAGATGTATTTATCTTCATTCTGGGTTTTGGAACTCTCAGAATGACCCCAAAACTCTAATTTCTCTCTGGATTGGACATGTCAGGGTTGCTGCTGAAAATTTGTCAATCAACAAAATTCCAACCAACAGACAGATTTCTGATTGTTGTTTTGGTGGTGGACTCAACACCTCATGGGCTTCAGTGAATGAATCTATAATTTACACTGCAAAAATGTCATTGGAACATTGGAAGCACACAAATTCAGTCTTTATGGGAAGGCCATGACCAATATAGTTTCTGCCTCTTCTGCAACCACAAAAAAGTTTGCTTGCACAAACTGTGGCAAGTGGGTTCATAATTTTTTCAAATGCAGAAAACAGCAAACCAAAGCCAGAAGTGCACAGTCTTTACGGTCAATCTTTGTGGCTACAACTCTGGCTCATTCAACAATTAAGAAGAAATAAAAATGATTTATGATTAACTGAACTCAATTTCCACCTCCCTTCCCATTTATTAGCACAAAAACTTTTCTTCTAGCCTTCTTTTTGATTTTCTATCATCTGTAGTTCATTACCTCTACATGATACATTACCCCAATTTTTACCCTTTTTTATGTTATTTTATTTTCTTTCTCTATTCTCTGATCAAATTGAGTATTAGTTATCAGCAATGGGGGTGTTGAGATACCTGTATGTGGTTCTTGTATGATTTTGGATAGATATTCTTCGACAAAGCTTCCCAGAACTACTTTATTACTAGTACTCAAATCTTGTAGCTTATGCACTGAAATAAAATCTTATTTATCAAACATCAGCCTATCTATGACTAAATTAGTCTTTGTATTTTCAGTCACCTTGTTTCCCTAAACATGAAAACCCTATGGAAGATGAATCAAATGGAATAGAAACTTTCAGCTTGCTATTATGCAGAAAAAATCTAACACAGTATCAAAATAAAGTAAAACCAATTAATTAAAAGAGAAATATAGCAGAAATAAATGTAATAAAATATAATAAGAAAGAATCCAGGTTCAAAAAAATCAATAAATACGATTAAATCAATTTATTATAATTATAAAATTATCTAGGGTCAACCACTGAAACCCTGGAGTAAAAATAACTTATTCTACTACTATATCATAGCAGAAGTATTGACTCTTATATTTTGTAGGAAGACAGAATAAAAATTTCCAAATAAAATATAGAGCTTTCACATACCCCTCTGGAACAAATCATAAGGTTTAGGAATATTTCCTTAATTAATAATTAGATATATCTGCATAAATGTAAATTAATAATTAAATAAGTAAATGTAAGATGCAAAAAATATAAAATAATTCATCCTATGGTAATTTTAAATAATTATCATAGAAAAAAAAATCACATTAGAGGATCTAATAAAGATCAACAAGCTATCCTAGTAAGAGAAGTGATATAAATGTTGGAAGATCATCTAAAAATGATCAGTAGCTGTAAACAGGATCTGTGACAGAGCCCACAGCTGCAAGAATGTCACAGGAGATATTCCCACTGTCCTCCAAGCCTCTGATTTAAACTCAGAAGCCTCAGTAAAAGTCATACAAGGAAGCCTCTTTGTCCCCTGTGGCCCTCTCATTCTGTTTTTGAGATGCCAGTATCAAGATGTATCCTGTGCCACCCCTAGTAAATAAAACATGAGGAGTCTTATCAATTCCATCCAATGTCCTAAAAACTTCTTCATTTTTCCTTAGAACCCCCTGAAACCCCATCCCACTTGCCTTAGCTCTTCTTAAAGGATTTCCTTCCACAAGAGGAGTTGGAGTGGGAAACCCCTCTTGAAATCCTTATCCATTTGATTTCCCTGGGCTTGAAAACACCCCTGCTTAGCATTCCCCAAAATATTAGTCTATCCTAACACCACCTGCCTCAAATCATGGCCTGATATGTAGAGGGATTCCTTATAAACACCTTGTGATTAGGCCCCTGTGGAATATTTCCCTCTCTATTTCCCATTTTGGTGACCTTTCCTTTACTTTTTCTTCAACTTGAAAATTCTTAACCCCCCAAAAATTTATATACTAAAATCCACTCAAAATCAAAAAGTTTTCAAATTGGTGACTGATGCAAGGCAAGGGTGGATATTTTTAATTTATAGAATTAAAGCAGAATATGTCTGAAAAGTACCTATAACTTACTCAAAGGGGCTTAAGTGCTAATTTATATAGTTCTCATTGCTGGGGCTCAAGTTCCAACATGAGGTAGCAGTGTGGTAAGAGCTGATGGTTTTTCATTAAGAGTTTTCTAGCCATGTATAAGTAGATTATATACATTATGAGGAACTTTTGGGGCCCAAAAATTATCAAAATGAATAGAAAAAATATTCAATAAAAAGGGTCAAGTAGCATGTGAAAGTTTAAGAAAGAAAAGAGGAGTTTAGAAATGATTGAAATTTCAGCAAAAACATTTATCCACATTTTTATCTTTCTTTTGCAGCCAGTGTAGCTAGAAGGAACTAGTCCTCGGTATCACAGAGGTTGATAGAAAAAAAGTTGAGAGTTATTGTGGAGATAATGATGAAGACTTCTGTGGATTTTGCACTGTCACTGAGGCTGACAGGAACACATAAAAATCAAGCTCACTGGCAGTACCAACAACATGCACTGAAAAAACAAATCTCAACTGCCTGCAGTTGACATGCAACATGATCCAGCCAAACACATATGCAAACTCCAGCTGTTTTCATGCTTAGATTTTATGGCACAGTCACTGTTCAGTGTGTACCGTGACTTTTCATTGAAGCTTGGTTGAATCACTATTGGATTAAAACCACAAACTTCCTTGGACTTCTGCCTTCTGCATGTCAACTGCAGGCAGTTGAGCAAGTTTTTTTTTCCAGTGACACACCAGGGGAATCATTTCAGCACTTTCAGGAAGTGCCAGTAACCAGTACATGTTTTCCCTACTGAAAATCAATCAAGGAAGAGAAGATCTTCAAGGCTAATGATCACTTTTTTTGAGATTCAACAAAGCTGGAAAACTCAACACAGTGTGATTTTAAGCAACAATATAATGCCATGTTTGTTAGGGTGATATGATGATGGGTGCAATATGTCAAATATTGTGACATTTCATTTCAGGGTATTTGACAACCCTATATGCATATGCTGTTGTGTCCAGCCAAACTTCCTCACACTTCAATTACTATTATCACAGTTGTTGTAATTTGCAAATGTCATATATTTTGCATAAAATATTGGCCCAGTTCACATAGGGCCTTTCTCAGCAAGTTCTGATTAAGGTTTATCAACTTGCACCATCCATTCTTGCTGGGATATTTTGCTGATGCATAACTTCAGAAGGGGCAAATTTATCCTTTGTGAACTGGGCTATTAAATGTGTGATAAGATCCTAACTGTTGAATTTCTTGCTTTCTGGGCTCAAAGTCTTGGAAGAGGCGGATGAGGAAGATTAAGATTAAGGGCAGAGAACTCAAAGAGAGTCACCGGACTGGCTCAAGATGGTGCGGAAAAAGAGGGAGGAGAACCAATAACTTGATTTCTTTGGTCTAGGCTATTTATTTATAGACTAGATACAATGGAGCAAGTTGTGGGAATGAGAAATGAATAAAGAACTTAAAATGAATAAACAAAACAACAGCGGGTTGTTAATCCTCAGTGATAAGTTTAAAGTCAGATAATAAGCTGAGAAATGACAGGAAGACATCATAGAGAAATGAGTTGTTGATGTGACTACTACTTGGTGTGCGTTGACTACTCAAATGTGTACATCATACAGAAAACAGACTACTTGATGAATACAAGTCAGTTCAACTTAAGAAGACTTAAGAAAAAAAAAGAAAGAGAAATGGGATTAAGAAAGGGATGAGTTGAATTCTCAACACTAACAAACACTGCCTAAAGAATAGGCTGAAACACTACCTGGATTGCAACTTTTAAATTGATCATGACATTATCCCACTTTTCTATTCTCTCATTTATGCTTCAAGCTCTTTCTCTCCCCAGGCTTCACAATGTGAGACAATGGGTATTCCAGAAGTTGTGATCCTGATGGCTGATAGTGTGCATGTTCATGTGTGATTGGGTGATTAAAATATTAGCCATGAAGAGCATGATTTTCACAACAATGACCATCTCTGGTTTCACCTCAACATGACAGAAGATAAACCCAGGCCACACATGTGGTTCTTGTGTAAAAGAAACCTGTAGGTTTAATTCAACCCTTCACTAGCAGCTGGATAGGAAGACTCAACAGGGCTAGAAGGACTCAGTTGGGCTTGGAAGCCAAGCAGGCAGACCCACTTGCATGGGCAGGGACAAACTTAACACCAGCCCCTACCCTGTTTGGGCCCACCAACTGCAAGGAGGGACTTGTGACTAAAACTGAATATTTGATGTGGCTCTGGGGGCACAACATTGCCCCTTTTGGTGGTCTATTTTTTTATTTTGACTGCCCATTGAACCACCTTCTGATGGTCCCACCAGGCTGCCATTGTATCAAATCAAAGGCCTGCTTTGAGTCTTCAATGCTACCAACTTTACAAATTCCAGCCCCTCAAGCTCTTCTGTGGAGAGCTTGATATATATGGTGTTTTCATCAAGAAGATAACACCCAGTTACCAATGTTTAGTCTGTATGCTTGACATATGCATCAGGGATTGCATCAGCTGCATTCCCAACTAGGATGTATGTGCTTCAATGTTGGAAGATCTGAGATGGAAATATCTGTACATCACAAACTTACTGGAAGGCTTACTGGGGACTAGGGGGGAGGATAAGGGATTTTGTGAGAGGAGGGATATGACGGCTCTTATGAAATGGAAAAAAAGGAGACAAAAATGACCGCAATAAGCAGCCCTACGGTTTGGTCTCCTTGGCGGAGGGAATGCTCCGCGGGGTGCGGTGGAAACTGAGGATGAGTATGGCTTAGGTGTTTTTTTATGCAGCTTAACTCGGCCAGGATCCAGGCCAAAAGTCCAGTAAGAGTGGCTCTCGGGGCAGGGAGGGTTCAGAGTCGGCGAGGGGCTGGAGCTTGGTTGCGGCGGTGCGATGGGGCGCCGGGTGCCTGCAAGTGGACAAAGGGGGATGACCAACAGGAAAAGATGCCACTTTGCATATTCATGGGGCGCATGGTGTTCCTTTCGTCTTCCTTTGAAAATAACAAGCCATTTGGTATGCATCCAGCGCCCAGTCCACCACTCCTTTAAATTGTTGGTGTCAAGGTTGGCGCCCGCCATGAGGTCCCTCGGGTGGGCCCACGTATAAATATTCCAGCCGCTCGAGATGCGTCTCACCAACACCCCCATACCCACATCGATCATCTGCAGGGCTTCGCCACTCCTCCTTGAAGCGTCGTAAGCAGCCCGCCCATCCACAGAAAGAACACCACTTGGGCGTCCAAGGCTAAACAAAAAAAAAAAAAAAAGAGCACTACAATATAGAAGATGACGACTCTGATGACGCTGGATCCGATGGCGGCGAAGAACGTGCTTGGGGAGAGGAGCAGCGAAGATTCGGAGGTGGAAATGCTGGAGTTGAACGTGCGGTTGTTCGAGCAAAGCTTGGTCAAGGCTCTGATGGACCCGCTGGACCAGCAGAGCCTGGCCAGTCTGTACCTTGCGTCGATGAAGCTCTTGCCGTACCTCAGCCCCGCCAATCATCCCCCGTCTGCCTCCGCCCCCACCCGTCCCACTGCTCGTGCAACCCATCGTCAGTCTTTGATCGATCGGCTCTTCCTCCTCCTCCTCGCACTCCATCATCCTCTGTAAGCCCGTGCTTCTTCAACCCCCAATTCCTCTCTCAGCCTTACTTAATCCCTCTCTTTCCTTGTCTTCCCCTACAAGCTGCTCGCTCGGAAAATCTAAGCAGAAACTGAAGAAGTCTTCAGCAAATCCTGGACTACCCAGAGACTGGCTCCTCGCAATCCTCGCCGACTCTCTCCGCCAGAAATAACCCAACACGCCTTTCTAATCTTCTCGATCATCTAGACCGCTGTGACTGGATTGATTACCAATGTTAATAAAGCAAACCTCGCCCACTATAAATACAATTGTACATGTAAAAACCCTCTCTTTCCGCGTTGCAAACCTGATGAATAAATAATATTTTCTCTGGCGATTTTTGTCGTTGGGTTAACACGCCACAGATGTGGCCCAGGAGCGGTGGTGGGCCCTGCGCTTGAGAGTCGCGTCTTGAGAGGCAGTGGACGAGGCGGAATATTGGACACGGGGATAGCAGAGGGGTGAGGAAGGGCGGGCGGTTGCGGACGGAGCGCCACGAGTAGAAAGTGTCGGATGAGCGGAGGCGCTGGCGGGTGCGGTGGGGCGAGAGAGCATGGAAGCTGGGGCGGGAGGAGCGAGAGGCGGGTACGGAGAGGCCGACAGTCTGGCAAGGCTTGAGCGGGAAGAGGCGGCCGAAGCGTCGCCGACATATCCTGATCGGCATATCCTCGGCGGGCAGACTGGGGCTGTCGCGCCACATCGATCCGAGCGGAAATATCACGTCGCCCAACTATTATAGGCTCCTCCTTCCCGGCCCTCCACATAACTACTACCACGGATCCACACCGGCTGTTTCTTCCTCCCTTCGGGTTGGATGGATCACTCACTTCTGGATGAGAATTACAGCTGCTTGCTGCCCGACCGCTTCTTTCCTCACTCTACTTGGCTCGCTTCTGACTCCCCTCACATGCTGTACTCTGTCCAAAGCCCTCTTTCTCTCGTCTCCCCCCGAGTCATTTGATCTCTTCTCTCCTTCTTCCAATAAAGCTTGTTTTATATTAATACACACAACCAACCCACGTTTCTCTCTTGTTCTAGTTTTTCTCTGCTGCATGGCTGTTCTTTAGTAAGCCTTCTGCATATTTCTCGTGAGGGGTTTGGTGTCAATAGGATGTACTCCAAGAGTGCCTCTCTTGGTTCACATAGTATCGTATCCATACAAACTCAGTCAACCCGACGCAAAAACGCTCGACCCCTTAAAAGGTCCACCGACGATTGTGATGTTTACTTGCAAATCCGATTCGATCCAGATGAGAGAGGATTAAGTTGTGTTCGACAGAAGAGAGAGAGAGAGAGGTAGCCGAGCGAGAGGAAGGGCAGGCTTGCGAGTGCCAAGCGGGAGACTCTAGGCTCCTCCTTGTTGTGCTGACCCTAGTTTCTTTTTTTCCTGTGGGGGAGGCGCACTTGCCGGAGCCCGCGGGGGAGCCCATTTGTAGGATAGACAGCCGCCCGCGGACTCTTCGCCGACTCTCTCCGGCAGAAACGATCCCACACGTCTTTCTGATTGCTCTCTATGTTTTTAGACCCACCGGCCTGTCATTAAAGAACACCACGACGACTACATATACACAGCTGTATATACAAGCACTTCCCCCGCTGCACACACGATCCCTCCATAATAATTCCGCAGACGATTTGGCGATTGGGTATCGTATAAATAAACAAGCCACACCGGGGCGAGGCGGCGCCAAAAGGGCGGACATTGGAAGGCGGAGAAGCAGCGGATGAGAGCGACGATATGCGAGGCAGCGAAGCGTCTCAGGATGCCGGCTGCGTCGGTAAAAGAGAGAGAGAGGGGCCCGGCAGACACGCGGTTGACGAAGAAAGGGGATGCAGGAGGATGCGGTTGGAGGCACGTCCCACGGCTGAGTAGATGAGGAAAAGAGCGGTGGGACCCACAGGCTAATACATATATGTATATGTGACGGAGTGATAGCCATAAGGCACGGGAGCAGACGGCCGGGCGCCGAGCGCGCCGGGGGGCGGAGAAGGAGGGGGCGCCAAGGGGTGGGCGACGAGGGGCGGGAAGGTGGGGCGCTATGCATGTCCCATATATGAGCACGACGCGGCGGGCGGACACGAGCAGTCTGACAAGATGAGCTGTGATGCACGCAGAACATCTGTGCGCGTCGAGTATGTCACCCGAGAGCGGGGGCAAGGAAGGGGGGACAAAAAGCGGGGGCAAGACGAGAGACGAGACAGTACATACTTCCGCGGACGCGGCACAAAACAGCACATGCTCACTCCGACGAGCACGACCCGCACGTCGGCAGCGTCGGGCTGGGCGCGGGTAGCGGGAAGAAGAACGCCATTCAGCGGCTGCTGCTCTTGGGCGTCAGAAGCCGGCCCGCCTTGGTCATCAGAGTGGCTGGCACTCTCTGCCCGCTGGTTTGGCCTTCTATGTCGCCGCCCGCCTCTCTCTGGAGTGTCGAGATCGTGTCGCCCACATCGTCCAGGCCACACGTCCCCGACACCAGCCACACCCGGCGGCTGTGTCCCTCGCATATACCCTATCATCTCTCCATCCATCTCCGCCATACCCCCTCTCGCATCAAAAGAATGGCAGAGTTGGAGAGCTGCGAGTACGACGGGCCGCGAAGTCTAGCCGAATAGGAGGGGCGACGGGGGGAGTACAAAGGGAAGGGATTAGGCCGGGCGGGTACAGAGACTGGCGAAGGCGCGCGTCGGATGGCGGAGAGACTGTGTACAACTCTGGCGAGTGTGTGCGGTGATGAGGCGAGAGAGGCGGGCCGCGTCAGGCGATGAGGCTCGGACGAGAAGCCGAGGCGGGCGACGGCAGGAGTTTCCGGCCGATGCGCTCCGCTCGACTAGACTCCGGCAGAGAGAGGGTCTCGATCGGGCAGGACAGAAGCGCGCTCAACAACGGGTCAGGCTCCTCACCCCCCACACCACACACATCCACGACAGCTGCGTCTTCCCCACCTCCCGTTCTGGCGCGCTCGAAGCCCGCCTTTCGTTGGCTCCTCTCGATCAACCCTAGGCCTTGCTTCCCGTCCCTCGCGCTCCTCTCTCTCTCTCTCTCTCTCTCTCTCTCCACACACACATGCTTTTTTGTCGCGCTTCTGGGCGCCCGCCTGCTCTCTCTCTCTCTCTAAACCCTTCTCTCCCCGAGAGCCGTCGGACCTTCTCCAGCTCGATCGTGCCACAAACCCTATGATCCAACCGCCCACCTTTTCTCTTTTTTTTTTTGTATGCTGGAAGGCGTGTGCATGAGAGTTGAAAAAGCCTTCCAGAAGAATAAACCTAGCAGGGAGGGCTGTTGCTGTAAAAAAACCAACCTCCAAGAGAGAGAGAGCTTCGTATACGCCTCTGGGGTCCCCCCGCACACCCACCCACACACATCCATGGCGGGAGAGTCTCACAGCGCCCCATGGTCCGCCAGGCGAAGAAGAAGCGGCGCTGGACCAGGCCCGCCGGAGTTAGAGGTGGACGCCGACATCCTTCCCTCCCGAGAAATGGCCCGTTTCGGTCCCGTCGTCAAGCGAGAGAAAGCGGAGCACGACGGCGGGGCTAAAGAAAGCCCCCCCCCAAAAAAAAAAAAATGGGTGGGGGTATGTATGTATGTAGCTCTCTGGCCCAGGGGCCAGGAGCCCGGCGCGACTCTCGGACTCTCTATGAGGCTCCTCCTCTTGTACATAGTACTTGTGCGGACCCAATTTTTTGTCCAGAGTGATAAGCCCACACTTGTATAAGATGTAGGTTTTAGACAGCCGGGAGGGACACGTCCTCAGCCTGGTGCTTGGCGACTCTCGTGTACATAAGCGGGGCAGAAGGACGGCTTTGTAAATTCTAAGAACAATGCTCTCCCTGCATCTCTTCCAGACTCTCTCTGTAGCTAGCTACACTAGCAAGACAGTGGATCGAGAGGGAAGGTATTTTTCAAGAACGACGACGACGAGGACAATATCGAACAAGTGTACGCCTGGTCCGTGGCCCACACAAGAGCGCAAACCGAGCGAGATCTCCGAGACATATGTGTGTGTGTGTGGAGGGGCGAACATAAAAAGAAAGGGAGAGGAGGTGTAGACTAGGTATTTATAAAAGCATCATGCTTCAAGCAGCTAAGATTATGGGATCAGGACTAGCGACTATTGGGCTTGCGGGGGCAGGAGTAGGAATTGGTGTCGTGTTTCAAGGGCTAATCACAGGAACAGCCCGAAACCCTGCAATAAGAAATCAACTATTTTCATATGCCATTCTTGGGTTTGCCCTATCAGAGGCGACAGGGCTATTTGCGCTAATAATAAGCTTTCTTCTCCTATATTCATAATAAAGCCCTTCCTAGAATATGATAATAAAACGGATAAGACAAGTAAAATAGTAGAGCAGCAGTAGTTAAACCTTCACACACCTACATAATTTATGTACCTACAAAGATGAAAGATGTAGTTCTTAAAACAGAAAATATATAAGGTATCTATGTTTGAGAGAATAGTGTGAACGGTAAGCTTTATGTATGTAGTGCAGACGATATGCGGCCGAGAGGAATGGGTTATATGCAGTCATGATAAAAGTATGATAAGAGGGGGGATAATGATCTAATGAGAGCCATAGACGAGTAAGGGAACCATAGTGTTGAATATACAGATTATAGTAAGTTGGCTATTAGAGCTGCAGAGCAAAGAGGGATAGACCTGTTAAAACCGGAATATAATCAACTAACGGCAGGGTCAAGTCAAGGTAATATTCATAGTGCTGAAACTAGAGCACCAATCTCACAGGGGAGGCAGGGGAAACCGAGGGATGCGAGGTGAGAACTCAAATAGAGATAACGCAGATCCCTAAAAGGTAGAACAGCACACCCGAGGCAGTAGAGTAAATAAGACGATAGGCTATAAAAGGAACAACTTCAATAAACCCTGCAATGTAACTAGTAGAATGGATGATGAGGCCAGCTCTTCTGGCAGCCGAAGGCTGCGTTCGTCCGCAGACACACTTGTCTGGCTGGGTTGGTTGCAGTGTCGCGGGGCGTCGTCTGGCTCGGCAGAAGGAGCGCTTCGTTGGAGGTGGAGCCGGCAGCAGGATCGAGAGAGAGAGAGAGTCATCAGCACGGGCGCGCTCTCCCGGGGACTCTCTCCACCGGCGGACACACAGCTGGTGTGGTGCGTCTGGAGAGAGAGCGTCTCTATGGGTGAAGTGTGCATCGGCTGGTCCGCTTTCTTCTTGGGTGGCTTGTGTGTCTCTCTTCTCTCTTTCTTTCGCTCGTTGTGGGCAGAGTGTGTCGAGAGAGAGAAGTCGTGATGCGCGGACTCAGGGGGACTCTTGATCCAGTACTGGTCGGCAGAGTTCTCTCTCTCTCTCTCCCCCGTCGTGTGTGTGTCAGCCTTCCAAAGGGAAACGCTGATCTTCCGCCCCGCCCGATCCTCACCGGCCATCCGAGTCATGTGTCAGCCATAAAAGTAAGCAGTGGCACTCGCTTCAACACCCGCACTCTCTCTCTCTCTGACTCTGATCTCGACGGACGCAGAAAGAGCGAGAGAGGCTACACCATACATAGCCACACCCACACACGCTTTCCCCGCACACGAACAACGTCGGCGACAGTGCGCCACCCGAAGACACTTCCTCTGCGTCGCGCTCCCATAGCCTGTCTCTCGCTCCCAAAAAAAGAGACGCTCACCCACACCCAGTCCTGTTGATCATACTACCCAGCGTCATGGAGAAGGAGATTATAGGGCCCTCATTTTGCACACACACGCCCTCTGCGATTGCAAGACCGCGCACAAGGAGAGATCGGGTCCAGTGGGAAGCAGCGCTGTCTGGCAAGCAGCAGCAGCGGGACGACAGACAGTGCTTCCTCGCGCCGTCCTCCTGCTCTTCGTCCCGCACACCGGGCGCGGCCAGCCTCACTCCACGAGGCCTGCAGCTCTCCTCGTGGGTCGGCCCAGCCTCGTCGTCGTCGTCGTCGACCCGGTCGGTGCACATGGAACGACTCTCTTTTCCTCTCTCTCTCTCGGGTCTTTTGTCCCGGCGCCCTTCTGATCCCCCCTTGCCTCCCCAGGTCCATCCGCACACCCCATTGATCTCCCCCTCTCTTCCTTTCCACCCGCTCCATTCGCTCCTCGCTTTCGACACCCCGCGTGATGCTCTCTTTTGAGCCGTCCCGTCCACCTTCTCTCCTCTCCTCTTCCTCCGCCCCTTCCTTCTTCCTTGCACATACAAAAACCCAGTCCGACGTTCTTCTCTCTTCTTGCTCGTCCTCTCTCTCTCTCTCTCTCTCGAGCCGCTCGAGCCTCTCTCTCGGGCCTCTCGTCTCCTCCGCTCATCCGTGCCTCTTGCGCGGACCATACCGCCGTCGCATGAACTTCCCGCTTCTCTCTCTCTGCCGGTCCTCCTCTTCCCAACACACACAGCGCCAGTGCACCCCCAGTCTGGACACACACGAGTGTCTCAGAGCGCGCGTGTCTCTGCTTCACACGCCCCGTCCGGCGCTGGACAAGCCTTCACAGCAGCCTGGTCTCATCCGCCGACAGCCGTGCCGGGGGTGGGGGGGGGGCACAGAGCGTGTGTGTGTGACTGAGGGAGCGACGACGCGGCGGCCAGGACAGACAGAGAGGCACGGCGGGGGAGCGAGCGGGAGGGTTCCAGGCGGCCGTTGGGCCGTTCCTTCTTCTTCTTGCCGACACACAAGGAAGCTGTGGAGTGCACCGCGGCTCCGCCCGCTGGACAGACGACTGACGAGCGGCCCGGCGTCCGGATCCGAGACTCGCACTCCTGGCGTGGCCCGCTGCCAGCCCCCCCCGTGCGTCTCTCCTTCCCACGCGCCCCATACCCCGCGCCAATCGCCTCGCGCAGCCTCCCCGTCTCTCCCTCTTCCGCCCCCGCAGAACCTCCTGCGTCCACTCGTCTTCCCTTCCTCCCTCCCTGCCTGCCCGGCTGTCAGGAGACACTTCACCCGCTCGCTTCGGTTCGGTTCGCCTCTCAAGAACCGAACGCTTTGTGTGTCCATCACCGGAAACCCAACGGCTGTGTGCGCGCGTGCGCACACTTCCTCGTCTCTGTCGTCCGTGGACGGACGACGCGATCTCTTCGCTCACTCGTGTCGTGAAGGCCCTGCCAAGCTCAGCCCGCCTTGATCGTCCTTCAGTGTGTGTGTGGAGAGGACTGGTCGGTCTATCGGACTGTCTAGGGACACAAGATGTGGCAACCGACGCGCGGCCGACAAGGCTCGGCTTGTCGACACACTCGACAACACACGACGGTAACTGGCCGGCCCACAACCCGACTCCTCTCTGGTCCAGATCCTCCTGCCCCGCCCACAGGTCTCGGCGCCTCTTCGTCTTTATAGCCGCACCTTCCCGCCCGCGCGGCGTGCTCTTCCTCCTCTCGTTTCTTGTGTGGCCCTCTCCCGCCTCTCTCCCCCGTCGTAGTAGCTTCCCTTCCTCCACCACGCTTTTGATCCTTCTGCCACTCTACCTCCCTCTTTTTTTTGTTGCGCCATGTTCTTCCTCTCTCTCTCTCTGCACCAACACGGTCCCACTGGTTTCCGCGCGCTGTGGGGGTTGCAGACGTGCGTCCGTTGCCGCCGCCTGAGTGGCCACACGCAACGCCGCCGCCAGAGTGGCCAGAGCTCAAGCATGGAATCAAAAAAAGGGGGGGTTGCAGGTTGGTTGGGGGAGTGAGGAGTGGCGCCGATGGCCATGATCAGCTGTGTGAACCGACACAGCAGCCAGCGGGGCTGGAGTTGAGCCCGGGACTGGGCGCGCCACAGCAATGCGGGAGCATCTACATCGCTTATACCACAAGCGCAAAAGCCCCCGCTTCTTCAGGGCACTCGCAAAGCAAACCTCCTTCTCCTCCAAAGGATCTGGAGCTGGTCATCGCAATTCTTTTAGCCTCAGCGGTTCAGTATTCTTTCTAGATTTTTGGGGCTTTTTTTTTTAATCAACTTTTTGGTGCGCCGCCCAGCGTTTCTAATGTGTCCTTCGACTTGACATCAAGTCGCCCTAGATCTCCTCTTTTTTTTTTTTGAAGTTAACTAAAAATCGAGAGAATATAAAGTCTTCTTCCGCAGGGGTTTTGTTTCCCGTCCTTGCTCTTGCGCCCTTCTTCGAGCCGGGAAGTATGTGAGCTCTGTTATATGTGGATGGTTGTGTAAAGATCGGGTGCGCATCCCATGCAGCACCGTGCTCTGAGCATGTGGTTAATGATGAGCATGTGAAGCACCAGAATGAGGAGGTTTGAGAATGGACGCACAGGGAGCTCAAATTTGTTGTTGGAGGAAGAAGGGGAAGTCATCACCACCACCTGCAAAGAGTGGCCGGATCAACACGCTCACACCCATGTTGGGACATACAAGCCCCTCCTTTCGAGGGGAGGCTCACTGTGCGAGCCTCTGAAGTCGCCGCTGGCTAGGCTAGTTTCTGTATGTGCCCAGATGCCTCCGTCTGTTATATGCTTGCCGAGGCCACAGTGCTTGGCTCGTCGCCTCAAGCCTCTCGGCGAATCAATCCCTTCAGTTGGCTCGGGGGAATCTGATGTACTCTTCAATCCCTCGCCTCCTTCTAATACCTTCCATGTCTCTTGGTTCTGACACAATCATATCAACTCGATTCAGCTTCAAATAGATCCACAAGCAAGGGATAAGCTCTGACACTGGCACACAAGCTTCAAGATCTGATCAAGAAGCCATGATCTCGTCAAAAAGAAAAGTTAGATGAAAAAAAAAGACAAACCTACAAAGACAATTGACTTATCCACAAGGATAGGAAAGCTGAAGGCCATGATTAAAAACCTGAGATCTGTGTAGGTTGATGGGTGAAAGTGGTATTGGCAACGGAATGAAGAAGAGCTCTGAAGCCAATATGAAAGCTTCCAAGGTGTCTTGCCAGCAAGTCCTGAGAATTAAAGCGGAGGATCCTAATCTTGTCAAGACATACAAGGAAGCACCCATGCAAGCTTACTGATCAGATGAAGACTGATGTGCTTCTGCAACTTGATCAACAATCTTCTG